>JAYECN010101292.1:0-27689 GCA_035222435.1 Microcambeva ribeirae
GCCTTCCTGGGTGAATGGCGGGGGGACTGGGGGGGGGGGTCACCTGTTCAGTGAATTTTGTGCCCTTGGAGCTCCTGGTGGTGAGACCATTGTGACACATTTTAAAATGATAACTTTAAATCTTCTAACCCCCAATGGTGTTTCCTCACTGCTCAAGGATGTGGTAAGTAGAAAACACTATGGTGGTGGTGTATTTGACTCGTGATCTGTGTTGGTAACATGCTGTGGGCAAATACCAGGGAAGGTAGGTCGGGTGCGGTGCCCAGTGTGGGCTCTGCAGGCCAAGTGCAGCTCGCCAGGAGCACCCAGCTGGTCGGGTGCGCGGGAGCCCCTGCCGCAGCACGCGGGCAGGAAGAGCCCTCGCGTACCCTGCGCTGAGCCAGCAGCAGCAACCTCTCGCTCGCTTCAACAGAACCTCACGGCAAGTAATTTCCAAGGGGAAAATAATGATGCTTCTTTAGCAGAATAGAGCTCATTCCAGAAATCCCATGAATTTGAACAGGACTAAACTAGGAATAAGAGCATGACAATGCATTATATGGTACACAGTATGGTTTTGATGTACGTAATCATAATAATTGAATAGACACTAATGCAACAGGTATAAATTTCATAGTAAAGATGTCTTTTATTCCAAAATAATAATGTGTTAGCTGGACAGCTACAAAACATCTACACGAGACTTTGGTAAGAAATATTCATGGTAGCTTTTTCATACGTCCACAGCAAACAAAAACAATCAAGGAAATCTAAAAATGCAATCAAACAATGTTTTGTTTTAAAGTGTACGCTGCAAACACAGACTCCTACTGTACATCTGTTAAGCCCCTAACTTTTCTCTTTTTTTTTTTAATTATGTGTTAAGTTTCTACAGTTTGTATGTTTTTAAAAAAATAACATACACAACCATGCTAAAATCTGGTATTTGAGGTCTACAAAACTGGAGCGCTATCTGTGCTTTCAGCTCAGCAGTACTATTTATGACATAACAGTTCTCATCTTTATTGACTGATTGCCAGTGGTTATTACACTACTAGAAGGTTTAAAGCAACAGTGCAATACTTCTACATATTGTGTATCAGATTTTTTTTTTTTCTGAATAGAAAAATCAACCCTTTTTTTTTCTTCATTTGTTTTTGTTTTTTTACAAAATGTTAACAAGCTTAAATATTTCTTTGTTGTATCAAGTTGGAAGAAAAACAACAGGTGACGTATAATGTTTCAACAGAAAAAAAAAAAAACACTGTAAAAAGCTGAACCCAGGCAGGTATGATCACACATTTCTGACCAAGTGCGAACTACTTTGTATTAACAAGGTGGAAAAAAACAAAACCAAAACAAAACACCAACATTCATTCAGCTTTCATGAGCCTAAGAGAAATGACTGGAAATCACACTGAATAGCCTCCTACCGAAGAGGAAATAAAGTACACGAGCATCAATTGGTAAGATCCAGGGTGAAAAGAGTATCAGATTTTTAATGGCAATTTTTGTGGGCATAGTCAAAAAAAAGTTATGTATTCCAACCCTACCTAAAATATTTTTTTTGGAATATGCAGACTTTGGCAAAGGGAGTAAATAAAAAGACAAATGACGTTGATGAACTGACCACACATGAAAAACGAAGCCTGCTTAGTATTACAATTGATTATTTACAGAAGCAGGCCTGGTCTGACAGGATTAGCGTAAGCGATATGGCTTGAGGAGCTACACTACAGTCCCTAAAGTGACAACTTTATTTTTTCCTCCTTCAAGTTACACTTGCTCCTTCCACTCCGTCTCCGCTGCCCAAGCTGTTCCGTGGGTCGCACATTCGTAGCCTCGGTGCGTGTTGGCACCGCGGCGCCCGGCCGCCCTCGGTGCACAGCCTGGCTCGGCCCCCGGCTGCGGTGCCGCACCTCCCGGCCTCCGCAGCTCCCGCAGCTGCGTTATTCCACCAACCTGGGGTTTTTGGTCCACAAAATGGTCCGCGCAAAGTACGTGCGTGACTCTATCGGTTAAGGACAGCCTAGCGGGGCACTGTAGTGCCAGTGCTACACACACAGACACACACACACTCTCTCTGCCGAGTTTCCAAGCAGGCACGGGAGGCGCTCGATGCAATTACTAATATTCATGTGAGCCAAGGTGTGCAAAATGCAATGTCTCTAGTTTTTAATGTTAAACCTTTTCCTTTTATTGTTTTAAATCCCCTACTGGTTTGGTTCCCTCTGGGCCCGCACCCATTTCACTTGTCAGTAGCAGGAGTCGTTGAGCACTGCAGGCTGGTCCATCATTTCACCAGCCTCCCCTCTTCACAGGGCCAATAAAAGCTGTGAAATCCTGCAGAGGAGGGTGGGATGCGACTGCTGTGGGAGTCCTGAGCCACCCCTGGCGCATCCGGTGGAGAAGCGGCGATGAGGAGCCCTGCGGAGCAGCGCAGCCCGCGCCGCCCTCAACGTGCGGGGAGGTAGCAGGAGGATTCCCAGAGCAGCCAAGCGGCTCGGGGGGGGGGGGGGGGGGTGTGACACATGAAGGGGGGATGCTGAAAACCTGCGTGTTTGGGTATGAGGACTGTGATCACATGTTAGCGATAGGAGTAAATTAGTTAAGGCTGGGTTAAAGAGACTATAAAGTATTTTTCCATTCATTTCTCTCAAGCTTGTTTTTAAGTGTTATCAGCAACAGTCTTTGTTTTCAGTGCATTGTTGTTATTCGTGTAGAGACACAGGTGTGTGCTACCTTACCTGCACAGAGGGATAACCCTCCACCTTCATCTCTCATCTTAAATGGTCAACTGTTAAACTTCCAAGACAATTTCACATCTCAGTAGCAAGGGAGGTCCAAGCTCTGTAGTCCTTTACCTGATCACCAGCTCGGCTGAGAACTAAATTCTGCAGAAGCAGGTCTGAAATAGCAGAAGCAGCTAGAACTGCTGAGGAGCCACTTGCTGATATCAGGCAGGTTGGTGGGAGCCAGCTTGTTCAGGGAACACACTTATCCTGGCTACTCTGTTGACATATTACAGCCCTGCAATTCTCATAAATTTAGTAATTTTTAGATTTTTTTTTTTTTCTGAATGCCTAAGTAGAAAAACATAGAACATTACCCACTGCTGTAAATATCTTTGTGTGGCAGCCTGTAATTAATATTTTAAGAGTTTGTCCTGGTTTCTCTGCAGAGACTCCCTGCCATTTGCTAGTAGGGATGTATGGAAACTTGGCTCATCTTTTTCTATTAATTTTATCATATTTTTATCATTTTTAAAACTCTTTCTCTCTTTATTGGCTATTAACTAAACAAACTCTAGTTTTTATTCACTCCCATAGGGCTTTCCATGACACAACTATTGAAGCTGACTGCATTTGGACCAATTTCAGTAGTTCTAGACCCATTTTGAGAGGCAGTGGATGGACCAAATAGAAGAATATGGCATCTAAACACATGATGATATTCACATGTCGTGTTTGTGTGCTATTTTGACTATGACTATACAGTGGGCAGACATCATTACTACACTACACAAAGTATTTCCTTTTTAATTTTTTTTTTAAAAAAAAACAAAGGTTGCTTTGCAAGGTACCATTAACATCTATTGCAAGAAAAGCATAGAGGGTCATTATATCAGTTCAACCTAGTAGTGTGAAAAGATAAATATGTACCTTTAAAATGACTGAACCAGCATTACTGAAATTATTCCTTGGCATAGTTATGTTATCACATAGGCACTGCTTTGGATTTTTGAAATCAACTTGAGCGAGCAATCCTTCCACATACAAAACATGTCACTTTAACCCAGTTATGTTAATATGCATGCACCCCATGTCTTTACAAGTAGTATTTGTATATGGCTATTCCATGTCCACAGATAAGTCTGTATTTCAGTTAAATGATTCACAATGACTTACTATTTTTATGCATTAAGGGCCAGCTGGAGTATCAAAGATTTACTCTCAGCATAGATCTGTGAGGAAATATTTATAAAATACATTTCTTGCACCAGCAAGACTAAAAAGCAAACCACACTGCAAAAATGAAAACTAATATACACTTTATATATTTTTGTTTGTTTTAAAAAAACAAACCAAGGTTGACTTTCCATTTAGCTCAGAGCACCTCACTCGGAAGCCTCCTGTTCTGCTAACAAGGATGAACGTTACATGCCCTTAGCTCCTTCTTGTCTTTGCAGCTAGTGAACTGAGTGGGTTTGGACCTCTTCTTCACCATCATGTAGCGCTCCTGAATGCCGCCTCCACACAGCACGGAGCACTCTGTCCAAGCAGTCCACGGTTTCAGTCTGCAAACTGAACAAAACAGCATTTGAGTCTGTTCCCACCTGCACAGGTCCGTATGTCTCTCTTTACAGGTTTTGACTATAAGATATTGCCTTGCCTATAGCTTATTACAGTAGCAGTGAAGGACCCACAATTATAATCAAGTATAATTAGAGCACATTTGACAAATACTGAAAAAATACACTGAAAGATCAATTTACATTATAATCTAATAATATGATGTAATTATTATTACATTATAGAGCAGATAAAATTAATGAACTGTTAAAGGTCAGACAAACATGCACCACGTATTAACAGTAATTTACATCTGGATGATATGAGCTGTATCATAAAATACTGTATTTTGTTGATTTGAAGCAACAGGTTTTGATACTACTGTGCCTTGTGGACAAAAAGAATCTGAGCAGATCTGACTGAAATTACTATGATGGGAATTTGCTCAGTTTTGGGGTTCCCTACTGGATCTAGGAGTAAATACTTTAAATAAAAATAATAAAAACCTTTCTACATCGGGGCAGAGCTTCTGCGTCACCACTTCCCTGATGACAGCCGAACCCTGAAAGCAGCTGTACTTTACTGCTAAAATGGGCCTCGACTGTAATAGCAAAACGCGGTACCGCGTGGGAGCTGGAGCCGCTCAGAGACCCCGTCCTGCTCTACAGGAGGGTCACGAGCGCGCGCCGCGAGGGCGCCGCACTCACCTGGGTATTGCTCGCTGTCTGCATTCTTCTTCGCTTGCTCACTTCTCCTTTTCTCCCGGGCCTCTTTCCAGCGCCTTTTTTCCAGGCCGGGGCCGCGCAGGCATTTCCGTACTCGGCACTTGGTACGTTGCACAGTTTCTGGGCAGGCCGTTCCTCCGAACTGCGGCTCTATTTTGATCATTCTTGTCCTGATCATGTGGCCCTTTCCGCACGACGTGTTGCACTCGGACCACTGGGACCACTCGGTCAGTTCACAGTCGATGGCTGCGAAGGGAAAGCAGGGAGCTGCGGAGGAGTTTCTGCACCCCTGACACCTGAAAGCCACCTAATGCCCCAGGCTTCTCAGCAAAACTTGCGACACTACCCGTCACCATTTCCCAAGGAGTTGGTCACTAGCAGAAATACTGCCCACTCCCTCAGGTCCCTTTCCAAGAGGGTGCTGGCAGGGCACAAAGCAAACATCATCCGTGGGTTGGAGCATTTAGAGACTCTGAATGAAACGGGGGGAAAATGAACTAAATCCAAAGGGAAGGTAGAAACGTTCCCAGAAAGAACAGAGGCTGCATCACCTAACAGGAGCACACGGTGTAATAAAAGCTCCTAACAGACTTAACCTTCATTTTCCCAGCGTTTCCCACACTTACGGCATTCAGGTAACATGCATTTTTCCACTTGCTCCAGCTCCTCGTTGCAGTCTCCGAGCTCGGCGGCAGATTTCAGCATTCTCTGCCGGGTTCGCATTCCCTTCCCACAGGTCACGCTGCAGTCACTCCACTCGGACCAAGGAGACAGCAGGCAGGGAATGGTATCTGAAACAAAACGGTAATTCCACTTCGTTACACTTCACAAAGATACACATTTTGAAAATAAATTCAGGTAGAAAAATATATATCATGTATATAGGATATAATTATATTACTACAACTGCAACTACTAATTATATTACTATACTGTATTACGTGATATTTAAGCTACATATATAAAATATATAAAAAAAAACTTGAATATAACAAAATTAAAAAATGTTAATTGTATAATTAAACATTAATGTATAATTATATTTACATATTTACATTGTAAAATATCAATACACAAATATAATGCTCAAACATATGTAATTATACATACAATTTATAATTATATATATAATATATATATTTTATCTGTCCTCAAGTACTCATATTTTTGCTGTCACTTTGGACCAAATAAAGCACAAGCTGAATAATGCAAAGGGAATATCTGCATTTCGTACAAAGATGCTAGCTTTTCTTTGCTAGCTTTTTATATATCTTATTCATGTATGTTCCAGGAAAGAAATAGTTAGAGAAATTATGTTGGAACCATAATCTTTAAGAGACTTTCAGATCTGTGCACTGAAACTATGTATTGGTCTCATAAAGAGTTCTTCCCCACAGCATTTAATAGTCTACTAAGATTTTCCTCAGAGACAGCAAGAACTATAGTAAAAAACACCCCTGTATTTTAGTAGATAAAATGCGCTAAATAAATAAATGTCACATTTTAGACTTGAAGTGCTATGGGGGAGCCTGGCTGAAAGGCACCACAATTTCTAAAAGGGGAGAGTACCTTTTTATGCTAGTCTTTTCATTAAATATAGCTCATATGCCCCGAATCATAATGGCTTACACAGGGCACGTGTATGTGTGTGTGTGTGTGTGTGTGTGTGTGTGTGTATATATATATATATACATACATATATATATATCACTATACCCCCCCAACGTTCAACCCAGGGCACATGTATGTATGTATGTGTGTGTGTGTGTGTGTGTGTGTGTGTGTGTGTGTATGTATATCTCACTATACCCCCCACCAGCGTTCAACCCAGAGGTTGCTGCTGGCAGTTTTAGTTCACTGGTGACAGTGGTACTTGGCGTCTCCCCGCCTGGCGGGGCGGCGCGGCCACGGGCGCTTACGGCATTCGGGCATCATGCACTTCTCGGCCTCCGTGGTCTCTGCCTTGCACAAGGACCCGTCGGCGGGGCTCATCTTGATCATTCGGTGGCGCCGCTTGGTTCCCAGGCCGCAGCTGGCGCTGCACTCGTCCCACTCGCCCCACTCGGTGACGAGGCAGCTGCTGGGGGCTGTTGGGGACGGCAAGGGGACGCGGGTCACTAGGCGAGCTCGGCACGGACACGCTCTCCGCAGCGCCCCTGGCCTCGCCCGGCTTTTACGGAGCTGGACGCAATACTTACAACACTCCTCATTTACAACACATTTCTCAGTCTCTTCAGTGGGCACTTTGCACATAGAGCCGTCTTCGGGGAATTGCTTTACATATCTCTCTCTAGAGCGCGTTCCCATGCCACAGGACACACTACAGGGGGACCAGGTAATCCAGTCAGACATCATGCAAGTGGAACCATCTAAAATACAGAGGACCGTTTCAATCGCGAATATTCACACGACCACTGCCCACCTCCCTGCTGAAGCTGCACGTGCCCAGCTGGGAACGGCATCGCTTCCTTGCTGCCGCTCGCATCCCCTCGGCTCCAACCTCACTCCTTTCGTTCCTTACGCCGCCGTGGGCTCCCGGCCCCACAGAGCAGCTGACGGGCGCCGGCAGCGCTCGGCTCTGGTATGCCATCTCCCGCAACTACCCGGCTTGCCCTAACGCGAGTCACGCAGCAGCCAGCACTTTGAGAAGTTGAAAGGGAAGCCTGTCCCGCTCCTAGGAGCCTTTCAGCCCCTCCAGCTTTTCCCCCAGTTACCTTCGTCGCTGCAGCCGGGGCCCATGCAGGGCTGGAAATCCTGCGTATCTGGGCAGGGCACGCTGAGGTCCAGCTGCGCCTTAAGCATCCGCTGCCTCATCCTCTTGCCCTTTTCACAGGTAGAGGAGCTGCACGCTGACCAGGGAGACCAGTTGGAATAGATGCAGGTCTCCGGGGTGTCATCTAGAAATAAGAAAAGGCAGTGGAAATTAACTATGCACTGTCCTCCATTTGCTTCTTTTTGCTGGCGATTACAAGTTGCTTCTGCTTTACTTCTCCACTTAAACCTTAGCGGAAGAAAAAAAGACTGATTGCCAACTTTGATACTAAAGAGCAAAAACAAAGAACTTTTTTTTTAACCCTAAAAAACTTCTGTTCTATTACTTTTGCTCTTACTGTCACTGTTACAAACAGGAAAAACCAAAAGAGGGTACCAAAAAAAGAGAAAAATGCAGTCACTCTTTGACATGCAGTGGGACTTCTGCTCCTTAGTCAGTTTTGTACTTTATCCAGAAATAGCCACAAAATATAAATCAGCACAGCACAAATTAATTTTAAAAAGTACCTTCTTCTTTTTCTTCTGGTGCTAGATCGGCCACGATATCATCTACGTTATCAGGTATGATATTGCATTGCTCCCCCTGAAAGAAATGGTTGTTGAAGGGTTAACGCTTTATTTTATTTTATTTTATTTTATTTTATTTTATTTTATTTTATTTTATTTTATTTTATTTTATTTTATTTTATTTTCCTTTTCTGTGGCGTTACTTGGGGATTATTTGCAGTACTACCTTGCGGGCAATTCTCTCAATTACCACTCTGGCCACCAGCTTGATAGAGCCTCCTTCCGGATCATAAAAGGGACTTTGGGGGTGATCTAGGCTTGTTAGTGGTCTGATCTTCTCTTGAGGAACTGTAGGTTTGTTGGGAGACTGCAATCAAAAAGATAAATATGAATTAAACATAAACTGTCAGCATATCACAGGGGAATGTAATGGAATATTATTCCCTTAATAACTCTTAGAGAACTTAGACACGCTGAGGAACAGTAATTGCTGCCAGCATCTAAATTAAATTTGTTATAAGCAATATCTTTGTAAAGTAGTATAAAGACATCCATGACATCATCTATGACATTCATTTTTCACAGTTCTAAGGTAAACCTGAGGCTTCGGATACACTCCTCGTAACCACCCACCTCATAGGAGACGCCGCTGTCCGTGCCGGCGTCCCACGGGATTAAATCCTGCACGACCTTCTGCACCCAGCCGCAGTCCTTGGTGCACAGCTCTTCCGCAGAGAGGCCCACGTTCCAGTCGGGGCTGGGCCCCAGCATGGTGAGGAAGGACATGAGATGCCGATGCCTGTCCACGGAAAACTCAGCAGAGGGAGCAGCTCTCCTGCAAATTGCAACACGAGCAGCGTTAACAGCGGAATTCGAGCCTGTTATTAAACAGCAGCGGAACGGTGCTTCCCGCTGGGAGACGGGGAACACGGGAACGACGCTGTAAAGGAGGCTGACAGTGGGTAATTGCCAGGACAGCAGTCGCTCGTGCTGCCTTTCCGGGCAGCCACGTGCACACCGACGTGCCGGGGAGAGGACGGCTCTTGGTTGCCGCCTGCCTCGCGGGGAACACGCGGCGCTTCACGTGTCCTCTCGGGACCTTAGCAAGCCAGAACCACTCCAGGACGGGGTTCTGGAGAAGGGCTCGGATGCAACCACATGGAAGACTTCTAACATGGGGTGGTGGTGCCTCAGTCCCCTTGCACAAACGGGCATCTCGTCACTGTTGCAGTGGGCGGCCAGCTGCGCTCTGGAGTCTCGGGAGTCGTTTCTTACTGTGTAAACTGCCCTCTGTTGAATTAAAGATCCTGAGCAGAAGTGCTTCTCACTGTTGGATAACATTAATCCTGCCTTTCCAAGAAAGAGATGCAAATGACTTTTATTATGATAGATAGAGCTCTGTTTTGATTTCAGTGGAACAATTTGACTAATGTAAATTAATAAAATAATGAAGGTATCTATGTCTCTGTGTTAATACAATATTCTGATGTGTTTGTCAAGTACATGGCAGTGATTGCTCTTCAAAAGCCTGCCAGCTGACTTCACCATCTAAAGGGTTTACTAAATTAAGCAGCACGCTCTAAGAATTGCCTATAGGAATTTTATATCTAATGCTGAGAAATAAAGAGCTTCTTCAGGGCTGGCAGCACCCAGCCGAAACAACAACGGTATGTGTATTTTGTACCACCTCGTTAAGGTAAGTGCGTAACAGGCACGTTGCGGAAGGGAGACCCCGAAGGGCTCTTTTGGAGAAGAGGCAAGAGCAGCGTGGCCGGCGGGGTCCGCTCATCGCGGCTGCGCTGTCGCCCGGGCTGTGCTCCGTTTTCAGCACGGCCCGCACAGCGTTAGGCTTCGCTGCGCCACGCGGACGCGCTCGCAGAGCCAGGCGAGGCAGACTTGTCCCAGCCCCGCAGGGCAGGCGCCTGGAAACCACCCGAGGACTCCTTTAGACCCGCGGTAGTGGGAATCTGTTGTCATTTGCTGTTCCTCTCAGATGCACAATAGCAGTAAGTCTTTGCATGCTTTGTTAGGAAAGTAAATATTAATCATGTTATTAATAGAATTCAAAATTAAATACACACTATATGTCTAACTATATCAATATTGAAACTGTGTGTAGGAAGACTTTAGTAGGAGCTCATCTTTGCCTACAAACTTCTGCTATTCGGCCGCGCATGATCTAGCTCAGCAACCCTTTCCATCTCCAGAGCCCTCTGTAAACGTTATCTACCTTCTACTTTTTATTTAAGCACGGGAGATCTGTACTTTTTTAGTTTTATGACCATTCCATAGATGACAAAAGAGAGGAAAAGATTAAATCTCACATCATTCCCACTTCAGCTTCCTAGGGCCAACCTTGCTTTCTTGCCAGAAACTCCCCTCGCCGCTGGGTGATCCCAAAGGCTCTCCACATCCACTGGGGTCCCGGCTTCCTTGGGCAAAGCCCCACGCGTAGATCAGTGTCCGTGAGACGCCCAGCCGCGCTCTGGGCTTGCTGGGATTTCTGGTCACCTCTGGAGTCGGCTCCTGTCCACGCTCTGCGGTAACCAGACTTCCCTGGGGGCATCTCACCTGCACCGCTGGACTGGCCCATTCCTGCCTCTTCTTTACTCCACTCCTATGCACGTGCGTGCACAGGGCACGCGCCCTGGCTGCTGGGCAGCATAACACTCTAAGGTGGACATTTTTTAAATTGCTGTTACACGGGGTTAAAAAAATGCAATAATTAAAATATATATTAAAAACATATATTAGGTTTTGTGTGGAGCTTGTTCTCCTACCCCGTTAATTGATTTCTCCATGGATACTTGCAAGCAGTGTGCATACAAACTTGGCTCACTCTTGTGTCATGTTGCCCACGGTCCCCCTTGCGCCGCTGTAACCGAGGCAGTGGGACAGGCTGATCTACAGAAGCATCACATATTCACTATCCAGGCAGAGGCACAGGCTTATACAGCACAGAACCGCCTTCCCTAATCAAACGGTCATTTTATAATACTTCCATTATGTTAGCAAATAGTGCCATTTTTAAGGTCTTAAAATTCTAAGCAAGTTTTCTTCTCTGAGCTTCCGACTATGTCTAGCAATGCCCACAGGAAAAGCCTTGAGTTTATAACTGCCTGATCTTCTGCAAGAGCCGGATGTGCCCCTGTTCTTCCCCCTGCACATGCAAAAACCACAGGAGAGTCTGAGCTGCAAAGCAAATCCAAAACATTCAGGTGAGCCCCAGGTGACAAGCTCGGCCCTCGAGGCGCAGCCGGGTTCCTGCTTTGCCCGGGAGAAGCACCCAGTGTTTTTCCACTGTGACCCTCATCAGCCTGCTGACAATTCCCCTCACATAATACAGAATGAAGCAGAGTCCTAGAGAGAGTGTCCTGCATTCTAATTTTCTCCACTTTTCTTTGTTTTTCTTCTATTTTCTCATTGCCTGTTAGACATAATTTGAATCATGAGCTACGGGGCTGACATAAATAGATCAGGATAAGAAAATGTTCTTTTTTCCCTAACTTCAGGGAAAAGAAAGAAAGAAGAAAAAAAAAAGGTTAAAAGAGCACCAACATGCTTTTGCTTTACAAGCTTTTCCCTAAATGAAAAACTAGCTGCTGATGCTATCAGTGCTGGGGATGGGTTTTAAAAAAGCCTTTTGCCCACCCAACAGGAAACTCTACTGCTGCAGGACCTGTTTCTGAATGTACCACTGTGCTTTGCTGGTATCAGCACAAAATGTAGTAAATTACAGAGAAGAAGGTGGAAATATCCTGCAGAAACAGTAATAATCGCATTTTACACAATTAAAACTTTGAGGTTACTTTTGATTTAATGTTCCATTAGTATCCACGCGAAACACTAGAAAAAGGCAGTTTGCTGCTGTGATAATAGGAGCAATGTAACCAATACGACCGTGCACAGGTTTGCTGTTGGGCAGCACTTCTCAGCTATTCACGTTCTGGTTTTGTAATGGGTGAGAAAAACAATAAAGTGATTAAGCAGCCATAGAGATTATAGGAGTAAACCGTAAAATACTGCCGAGCGGAAACAAACTCCCAGTTCAGGTAGAGAAGCCTCACAAAGTTTATTTTGGGAGGAAAACCTGGCTGATGGCCCCATTGCTACTTCGCACTTTGCAGCTCTTCTGCACCCAAGGTTTTTCGTATGTAGGGGATGTGTCCAGTTGGAAAGGGAGTGCAGACATCCCACGGGATTATGTAGGGAGCAAAAGCCTTTTTTTCTAAACTAAAAAATTCAGGGCTTTTTGGCAATCGTTAGAAGCAGTTCGTTAGAAGACGCCAGATACTTCCTCTGCGATTCCTTTGAAGCACCCACGCTACCAGCAGAGGAGCTGACTTTTACCACACATTTTAAGCAATCAGATGAGCCTCCGGTATTACCCTATTTTAAATCTCAATAAATCCCAGTAAATCCTGACATTTAACGGAACAGTACTGTGCAAGCCACAAGGGCATCACTCTTGGTGATTTACCAGTGAAGTAGCAATATTACTCCTTTTAGCTCAAAAACTAGCTCAATATAGATCATAAAAGCTCCTATTTTGGGGAGACAATCTATGAATTGCTGTTACACCCGTAGTCGGCAGAACTGACCCGCTTCAGTTCAGGGATTTACACTAGCCCAGACACACGCTTCCCAGGACAGAGGATGCATTTATTCAGCTTACCACATTTTGCTATCAGATACAAATAGCATGAAGAGCACGAAAACACATTTCACACCCTTGAACTTCCAACTTTACCCCTGCTGCCTCCTACAGCACCTACACAACGTCTGCTTTACTGACTGCAGCTTGAAAAGGGAGCCATCCTGGAAAGTGCACTGGCTTCAGGGAAGTGATAGCGTGAAGAAGATCTAGGACTGAATGAACAAAAGTGATATCCATTACATCCCTATCAATGAGAAGCAATTACAATGCACATTTTCCATTCACCCAAAATATTTTAACCCTGACAAATTGCTCCAATTATTTAGTGATTATTTATATACGAATAGGATTAGTAAGTAGATATCTGTGTGAGGATAACACATGCATGAATACTCACAAAATTATAAAGGGAAATTATTTTGGCTGAAGAAAAGACAACAGATGGCTGGGAAATAATCATAAAATAGAAAGTGCCAATGGGAGGAACATACCAGGAAAGCCAAAGCAAAGATAGAATGGTATGAGTAAGTTTGTTTTAACTGGATGGCCATTAATTTCTGTGAACAATCTGCCTAAAATTCTTTCGGGGACTGTTATTAAGTCTTTTCTATGTTTTAATACCCAACTTTTTTCTTGCCCGGTAGCATTTTAATTTTAAATGGAAAGTAAATGGTAAGTGAGAAAAAAAGGAACTGCCGTATGTGCTTGCTCTGACAAAAGAGGATTGGTCCAATTTCTTTTTCCTTTTCCAACAAACACACTTGTTCTTCCTTACTTTTCTGAGATTCAGTTACCAATTTCTTTATTTCTTAATGTGGGTGTCCATCCATCTGTCAAACAGTGAAGTTTCCCTAATTCCCAGTAATACACATACCACTTAAGGCACTAACTCTCTAATAAGCACGATGGAGCTCTGTGACTAGGGTTTAGTCAACACCTCATATTAAAAATAAATACATAAAGTGACAAAGAGCAGGAGCTGAGGGAACGCAGCCGTCCAGGCCAGCGCACGAGCGCGGAGGCTGCACAGGACCCTGCTCGGCGATGGGTAAACCCCGGGGCTGCCTCTTCAGAAACAGACCGAGCAGGGCTATTAAAACCGGGTACCTGGGTGCTGGTAAAATCAGCAGTTTGTGCCACGGAGCCTACTGGTCGTTGTTAAGTTCCCAAAATACTAATAAAATGGAAATTCACACAGGTAAAGCCTTTCTCTTAGTTACCCAAATGTACCTGAGAATTTTGAGTGACTGAGAATTGAAGTTGCCACATGTTGCCCTCAATTTACAGAACGCATGAATTACCAGAACTGATCAAAGCAACTTAGGGTTTTACTGTATTTAGCATTATGCATTTCAAAAACTTTTCCAGCTGAAAATCCCTGACCCAGTCTGAGACTATAGTCTGAGACTAATTTAATTAGAGACTAATTACAGAGACTAATGTTTAGTCCATAGAACTAAAGTACTCAAACTTTTACATATAGACAAGACGACTTCCAAGTTTGGACAAGCCATACCTTGCACAAAGTATTTTGAAAATATTACCAGAGTGTCTATTTAAGGGAGAATATGATCCATGCAATGCAATTTCAGGTCCTGAAATTCCTGTAAAAGTCCATCTTTACTCAAAAAGAGTCACAAACGGATTTGAAAAATACTTCTAAGCATCTCAAAATTTAAATCACCTCACCTGCCACAAGAAAAGCACATCATCATACCTCAGCGAAAGACTCACGTCTTTTCTTTCAAGACAGCACAGATGCAGGGATACAAAATACAACCACGTTTCACTCATCCCACTTCACTGTAGTGGCAAGTCTCTGCGAATAAATTTGTAACTCACACAATTTATCAGCCTATTCCTCATTTCAATTCTTCATGCTCTAGCTACTAGCAATTTTATATCCTTTTCTTTTCAGTTGTTGGTGATGACTCGTTATCGACGAGAAAGTCAGGCTGTACAAATCTAATTATTTCTTTTCTAGAAGTTTTATTTTCCTGAATGCAGCTATTCTTGCAGTGAAAATCATGTTCTTGTGACTTCAGTGCACTTCAGGTGCAATAATGTTGCTACTACAGAGAAAATAACTAGTCTGGCTTTTATGATAGACTTCCTGGTTGTGTTATACAAGTCCCATTCTTACTACGGTGCTTAAACATGTGTTGATACTGTAAGCTATTAGCTGCAGTTAATACTATAACCTGTTTTTTCTCCCAAGAGTCCCTGCAATGGTTCTTAAGGTTTGCTTTAGGCAGCAGAATGAAACCATTTCAGCCTTATAGTTGTTTAAGTTTCTTTTTGAACTGTTCATGCTCCCCACTGCACTCTCACTAATCTAACGAGTCACATCTGCATAACTCTGCATGAGAGAAGTTAAATGGATGAGATGTCTCGCGCACACATGGAATCATTTGGACCCTTGCTTTGCAGCAAATCGATTGACATTAATGGTATTACTGTGTACCCTGGCAGAACAATCTATCTGCACGCTAGATGTTTAAGTGGCATTTTTTTTTAAGAAAATAATCCACAATGGAAGGAATATTGAATTTGGTGAGGAAAGCTCATGCCTCTGTGGATCCTTACAGTATTCTTGCTTACATTACTCTTTCTTACTTACATTCTTTCTCACTTACAGTATTTTTGCCAAACGAACTGTAGTGGCACTGCAATTCATTTTGTGACGCATTACATTTAAAGATCCCACAACTAATGTATTCTTGGACTTAAGGGAGAAAGACTCAGCCATACTAAAGACGACACTTTGCCATAAGTAATCACAGCTCTGCATCCTTATTAAAAGAAAAATACCCAACTATTTAAGCATCAAAACATTACTGATGTCCAAAACCCACCAGTTTTTGAACAGGACCGTGAGCCACTGAAGTTCCCCAAGCTGCAGCAGGCGCTCTGAGGCCCCGGGTTTGCACCTGCAGCACAGCAAAGAACTATTCCCTTTCTATAAAAGACACGTAAAATACACACTTTTCTTTATTATAAGAAACTTGTTTGTGATGGATCCAAACTTAGCAGGTGCTCGGAGGGTCAACTGTGACTACAGAAGTGTAAAGCTGTAGAGCAAGCACATAGCTGGACTGCACTCTCTGAGAATCACAGAGGCAGCAGAAGATACTTGCAGCATGCAACTGCTTAAGAGAAAAACGTTAAACAAATATGGAAGAAAAACAAACATTACCAGAAATTTAGCATGTGCCAGTAAATCACAAGCTTCCTTATACCTGTAAAGGCCTCAGCTGACTCTTACTGACACTTGGGTAATTATACACGCAATTTCTCTTTCCCATTAACAGCTGGCACAGTATTTACGAGCAATTTGTACACTGAAATGTTAATGACATACAGTGGGTAGATGATTAAAGGGCTCTGATACACGCTTCTCTCTTCATTTGGGAGGAAACAACAAAATTTAATCTGCCCGACGTAACTGGTTAATTACAGAATCACAGAATGCTTAAGGTTGGAAGGGACCTCTAGAGATCATCTAGTCCAACCCCCCTGCACACGCAGGGTCACCTAGAGCACGTATACTTCAAAGTAAGTCTGTGTTTGCCTATTCAGCACGCCAGGGAACACCCAGTGACGCAAGGACATGTGTTCACACACATAGTCAAACACATCTGAACATGGGTGACCAAAGCTGGAGGACACACGGGTTTGAGTCCTCCCTCTCGGAACCACATTTGACGCCAACGCGGGAATTATAAGCAAGCTGGACACTGTAAAACGTCTGGTTTTCCCAGCGGAACAACATGCTGATGCTTTTAATTGCTTCTGGACCACAAGCATTACGGGCTGGTGCTGCTAGGGTTTGGCGACTGGGCGCATCCCCGCTCGACCAGCCGGTGGCAGCAAGTGGCCGCGACGCGCGGCCGGCGCCAGCGCCAGGAACGCTCCGCGGCAACGCACCTACTTTGCAGGTGAAACTCTCCTTTTGCACAAAAGGAAATGTCTACTTGAAATCTTCATTCTAAAAACCTACTCCATTTATTGTAAGTCTAATGCAAATTTAAGCAATTTTGTGCCATTTCCAGTGCAGACAAATGAAACAAATAATGGAAAAATCAATTTCAAGTGGAACTGAGCAACTTATTTGCATTATTTGCTTTAAAAATGCAGTCTTGGGTGAACAAGAACTTTGTTTAATGAAATTGAATTCAGTACGTAGTCGAGAAAAGCATCTGATCTAAGTGCTTTTTTTTTCCCCAAAATGTAAATAATTCATGTCTTCTATTTTAAGAAATACGGAGATATCAAAAAAAACAAAAGGCTAAAAACCTGGAAATTCAATAAAATATTTTTGCTGGCCAGGAGCAGCCTCCTGCCAAGGCAGCAGCCTCGGCGACAGCCTGCGCAGCGCCCAACGCCCCCGCGCAGGGAGGCAGCGCTTCCCAGTTCACGAGACCGGGCACTGACCTGCCTGCACTTCACACACAGCCCTCTGAGTCTGTCACACAGGGGCTTTCAAAACATTTTAGAGATTTCTCTCTTTCAGAAAAAGTTTTTTTTGTGTTTGTGTGTGACTCTCCTCCTTCCTCTCCATGGCATTCCTCTGCCTTAGAGGAACACAGAGGCTCATGATGAAGCTTCTGCTTTACTGTAAGATTAGCAGTAAAATAGTTACCAAATCATCAGCGCACCTGAGTGTGCAGAAACTACTTGGAAAAATGGATTCCTCCAAAGGCAGGGACACACGGCTTCACCTGTTACACTCCGGACGGTAAACGCTAAGAAGGAAACATCAACCAAACACTTTTGGCCCAAACTGTAGCTGAGGTATTCTGTAAGGAAGTCAACACTGGGGGAGATTTCACACAACACAGAAAAAAAAAGAAAAAGCAGAAGTGAAGTCTCTTTTTTTCTGCAGATAATATGACCCATCAACATACTTTGGATTAGAGCCTTTTTTGCGTTTCCTGTCACCTTTTTATACTTGTTCGATTTCTCAAACAGTTGACTTTGTTGCCTAGCTATCTCAATGCTGAAAAACATATTTGGGAATATCCTATTCATTTTCTGATATCCTCCTTGCAAGCCAGGAAGAACAGCCCTGATCTTTTCAGAGTCAGAGAAGATACCAAGGATATATAAAATTGGAAATGGATTGCTGGGATAATTGCAGAGAATGAAAAGGTGTTTTACAGTAAGCATGCTAAGGTAGATGTCACATATATAGGCTGCACTAAATATTTCTCCCCATCTGAATTACACAGCCATAGTCCTCCTTTTCCGTTAAGCTGCTTTCCGGAGTGCCTACCAAAGTATTTACAGCTAATCTCCAAGAAAATGGGGAAGAGCTGCTTAAATGGAAGACAGAAAAAGTAAGAGCTGCACACAATCCAGAGGTGGAGGGAGGCAACGGGGGCACCGCTGCTCCCTCCAAGCGGAAAGGAGGGACACAAGGGAGGAGCGGCGACTTCTCCAAACATGAGACAGTCCAAAATTATAGCCAAGAAAACACACTTACCACCTTGGTATGGAGTGGCTGCAACTAAATGTGAGCAATGAGAGAAGAGTATGAAAAGTGACTTTGGAGAATATTTCAGAAAAAAATCTAAGCTTTTCCAGTCAGCTAACCTCACTGTGATATTTTTCTAGATCATATATCCAGGAAAATATGGCAATCAGCACTAACTACCTAACACAGGACATGCTTAGTAATAATTACAAACATACTGCCAGAGACCTCTTCCCCAGCACATTCCTCCTTTTACCTGAGGCTGCTGACCAAGAAACTGTCAGGAAAGCAATGGAAATAGGAAGCTCATTTCTGCAGGCAAATGAGCTCTTCCTGCCAGCATTAATAACCTGCAAGGTTTTGAGAAAAGAAGGCAAAGCCACTTTTTCCCATTAGTGCTTACATACTCTTTATTTTTTTCAAATCGATATCATCTTTAAACTGTCTGTTTTCAGTTCTCCTCTTTCTTCAGAGAGTGGAGATTTGTGGGGTGAAATGATATTCCTTGTTCTCACATGCTATTTTGGCTTGCCAGCCCAGCAGCTTTGGAAGATCAGAGCCTCACCAGAAGACTGCTGTGTTGTAGTTCCCAGTCATCGTGACGAGCATGTTGTTACAGTAAAGATATGTGTGACTGAGCCTTTCCCTTATGGTGAGGAATTACAGGGCACTGAGCACAGAATGACCATGAGAAAACAGGCAACTGTAAAAACAGCAAGCGCTGTGACAACACCGTGGGGCTGGATTTCAGCTGCCGCCAAGATATGGACTGACGGCATCCCCAGGGCGTCCCCAGCTCCCAGTTAGCAAGAGGGGCCATCCAGTGCCTAACGCTTCACCTAGTGTTTGACTTCAGCATGATCCAATCCTTGCACAATTACAATCTAAATTCCAACAGGGATCATCCAGATCAGCGAACAGCAAATCTAACACAAGAAGGCAATGGGAAATGAAGAAACTCTCTTCCTTTGAAGGTGAAATCTTATTTTAAAATAGTATTAAAAAGGACATCATGGCAAAATATGATTTAAAAAAAATACCTATAAATACATATAAACTAAAAGAACATTTGTCAGAGGAACCCTTGTCCAGCATTTTAAAGCACAAATACTCAGATATATTCCTTTTGGTGTTACTGAAGCCCTAGGAAAAAAGTAAGAAGTTGCAGATGCATTATCATACATGTCTGTGAAAGAATATGCCTCGAAAATACCTGAAGTTGCCTTTTTTTTGTGAAGCTTCTCAGTGATGCACTAAACTAGTTATTACCACTAGAGGCAGGATAAAATACTTAGCTTTGATTTTTGTTATTTAATGTATATAGTCAATGTATTTGAAAGATGATGAATTAACTTTGGAGGAAGAGATCTTCTCCTCAGCTTTCAATGTGCAAAGTACAAGCCTGCTCTTGTCAGTGCCAAAGCCTTGCAAGTCCTCAGAACAGTCAACTCCTACCAGCAGTGTTCGCTTTGATACAAAAGCACCATATGTCAGTGCTGCTTCAGAAAAATAACTGAAATTGCAGGGTTCATTTGAGCGAAAGAGGCCTTACCATAGTGGAACAGGCAGGTGGACTCAAGTGGCTATTTTACAGCGCCAATTTGCAGTGAATAAAAAGCAGACAGCAAGCAAAAGAAAAAAACAACCAACCAAACCTGGCATTCACAGCTACTGCATGGCAAACGCTACCAACTCCAGCAGGGTTCGTTTTCTGAACATCCTTTAAGAAGGAAGTACTCGGGGTTCTGGGGAATAACACCCTAAATAAAGAATGCCACTCCTGCCATCCTCACTGGCTGCTTGCTGGCACAGCCCCAGCCAAAAGCACCCACCTTGGACAGCATTCCCAGGCCTCAGAGCCTACAGCCCTGCTCCAGAGTTAAAATATCTTCAAGGGATGTCAAACCCAACTCATGTCCAGGTAAGTTGTTCTGAAGGTTAGGTAAAGATTTCGCCAAACCTTTGGTCTGAATTTCCTTAGCATCACCTTCCATGATTGCAGGGATTTTGAACTTTCTTCATCTAGATCAACTATTAGAAACCTTTTCACTATTTAAGCTGTGATTAAGTCACTACTTAACCTCTTTTTTCGGGGGAAGAGGAAGGAGGGAAAGTCCTAAGCCTCTTAAGAGCTTCTAAGCCTCTTACAGTCAGGAGTTTTCCTTACATTTCTTGCAGCTTTCTTTCTGACTAACCTTCAAATTTTCACATGCTTTCCAAAGGACAGACAACAAAACCAGGCATAGCATTCCTCTAGTTGTTACCCTCATGCTTTTTGAGGAGCAAATGGCATTACCTGGTGCCTACAACACTGCAGTGGAACAACTGCCCTGTTTCTCCAAGGACTCGATTCGACTCTCTTAACTAAGGAGATGAACCCTTATACTTGTAAAAAAACTCATTTATAAAATTAGTTTTTGGATTGTTTCCTTATAGGAGTAAATGATCACGCGAGGCGGGGGCTCAGAGACAGCCAACACGGGGCACGAGGCTGCGGAGCCCGTACTCACACGTTCAGCGGTTGCCAGGCGGGCCACTGCGCTTTGGCCTTGATGACCGTCAAGACCTCGTCGCTCTGTAAAGACAGACAAAAGAGGAGAGTGAGCGGGACCACTTTAGGATGAGAGGAACAGGATTTACAGGGGAAAAAAAAAAAAAAAAGCATCAGCACTTAATCTAAAATCCAGATTTGAGTGTTGAAATGACGATTTCTGAAGACGGAAAATGCACCAAAGATACTGCTTGGGCCTAAAGACTCTTTAGGTGAAGTCTCATGTACACATATTCCAACAATAAAAGAACTGGAAAAAAAGTTGGTTTAGTGCCTCTGCATGTGTAGACGATGCCAGTTTGTGGCTACCTGTCAGCTGTTACAGAGATAGATACTCAGGAGGTAAGGTGCTGCATGTTTACTTGGTTGACTCAATAACTTTTCCCTGTGGAAATACTTTTGTCCTTTCAACAAGTCCTAATAGCACGATTTAAAAAAATAATAATGCCATTCTAATCCATACAACTCTTCTGACATTTTGTAGGTGGTATAAATTAAGAATTTACATTATAACCGTTTGTTCAGGCAGCATACAAATGAAGCTGCATGCAGAATAAAGTCAATACATGACACCAAGTAGCACCGCATACTATGAAACCACCACTGTATTAGATCATTCAGCCATGTGTGTTACACAAGATTAAAACAAATTCTTCATCTTGGCTCAAATGGCAGCACTGAAACCAGAGTTTGACTGAACTTATTTAAGGGGTAATATCCATTCAAAGGTAATGAAAGCTTTCAGTAAAAATCACCTGGATACCTTTGGAATAAAAGAGAGTGGTAGGAGCTGGAAAACCTTGCGAACTATTTCACACCTGCCCGCTACTTTTTGATAACCCATGTGATTAGCATCTGTTAAATGCTGAAAGTTATTTTTATGAGCAATTTGTATTACTATTTTTATAATATGTCTACAGAGTAACTTTATAAAACGTTACAGTGCAGATCACTTAGCACTTTGTAATAGGGATTCAATTCAGTTCAGCTAAATGAGTGACAGTGTTATTACCTGACAGCAAAATTAGTCAGATTCCATCAACTGTGAGAATGAGAAACACCTGTTTTGAGCCAGAGCTTAATTTCCCTCCTTTCCCACCGCTCTTGGCTGGCATTCACGTGATTGTCTGAGAACAGACAACATTTAATTTCTTCTACAAGACCCATCTGCACAACGTCTGCACGCCTTTCAATCCACACCAGACTTCTTTTCACAGGAAAAGCAACATTATCCTCAATTCACAGATGATGTCTGAGTTTTAAGACAGTATCTTTCCTGCAGGATCATCTTTTCCCTTTTAAAAGTTCTCTTTTACCCAAACAGAAAATAAAGAACCTTTTCTCCTGTAAAGCAGGCACTGATGCAGCATGTGCAGGCCTTTGATGCCCAAGGCGCTGTGGACTTCCACGGGCGTTCGCTGGAACATGGCATGCCTTCTCCTGCCTGATCAAACCCGCATCGCGTCTACCTTAGTTTTACAGAGGCATTTGAATAAAAGGAGGATGTTGATGGAGGCACGTTTTTGTACAGTATAAACATTTTTGGAAAGAAGGAAATAGTTGTCTGCTCTCTGGCAAAAAAGTAAATGCTTTAAATAAAGTAAATGCTAAAAGCATCTAAATCTTTCTTTGCTCTGGAGTTCAATTACAGGTACCTATACTTAACTCTTTTGGAAAAAGTTACGTTTTTCAATCACCAATTACTTCATCAGGAAAAAAGAAATCAAGCCATAACTAAAGAGGAGAACTTATTGCTACCACTGGCTATTGAATTTTGTTTAATTCTATGATCTCCTTATTTTCATACAGGCTACATTTAAATCCATTAACGGCGATTTGGGGTCATTTTCAATGATGCCAAACATCCCTTTCAGTCAGAGGGATTTTATCAGGACGAAGCGTGCCCATTTTGGTCTGGCTTCCCCGTGCTTAAAAGCTACTTGTTCTCTGCACCTTCCAAAACGAGTGGCACCAGAGGAAACCACATGTTGATGCAAGATATATGAACATGCCCTATACTGAACTCAGTGTTTAATCTCGCCTGGGCAGGGCAAGGAGCGTTGAGATTAAGCGCGGCCGCGTTGCTGGTGGCAACAGCCAAGAGCAGCTGCCCGATTTGCTTCCCTTTTGGGGCAGTTACATAAGGAGGCTCTCCCAATGAAGCAGTAATTCACTTCTGCTCAGGATAAGGTTGGCAGCATGGATTAATGAGCCCAGGGTACGTCCTGAATGTTTCAGTGCTGTTTTTCTCTGGGCAAGCAGGATGCTGCAGCAGAAAAGCATCCCCTGCGACTCGGCTTCTTGAAGGCGAGCTCCTTCAAGGAGGCTGGACTGGTCTCCACTAAAGTCCCCATTCCATGTGTTAAGCCACTTTAATAAAAACAATTCAGGTGTCTCAAAATAAAATTAGCTTGTTTTCTTTTAACTCTGCCATTGGAACTGCTTCATTACTGCAGGGCCAGCTTCTGCTTCCAGCGTGGCAAGTCACGAGAGCAGCAACGTGTGCCTAATGCCACGGGGAAGCCGGGGCTGCGACCCTGCTCACGGATAACGATTAAGGGGCAGCACGCTCTGCCGGAGCGGGACGTGCGACTTCAACGTTCCTGTTCCTGATATGAAAGCACACGAAACACACAGGGCAGCTTCCATCCTACTCCTCCTGACGCCGCAATCGCTCGCAGAATGAAACTGCCGGCAACATTCGCGTACAACCGAAATGCTGAGTTATTGCATCACACTAACTGCTAAAAGACTACTAAATATGCAGCTAATGTAGCATTCTCTGAAGTTTGATGAGCCAATTAATAGTTCTTTATATTTTCAAGCACCTTGCCTCAAGGAATTTGAAAAAGCTTTGAAACAATAATTCACTTCTTACAGACACCAACACTGAGGCCCGCTCAGCAAAGCAAAGCTCACCTATAGCTCAGAACACTAAAGCTAGAATAATTCTACCGTAACATCTGCTCTTCAGCCAGCACTAGGATTGGTGGCCTCAGCCTCTGGACCCGCCTGAGATTCGGCTGACAACCAGGGGTAGGGTTAACCAAGAGAGGGGGCCTGGAGCTCCACGGGCTGCGACCGCTCTGCCGCTAGGACACAGCTTGCCTTCCGGCATGCGCGAGGCCTCCCGGGTTCAGCCTCCAGGCACACCGGAGATTTGGCTGCCAGTAGGGTAAGGGTTAGGGTGAGGCTCAAGAGAAAGGCCTAGAACATCATGGAGAGGGAAGCTAGAAAGAGTATGCCAGACAAAAAGGAGCCTGTATCCACACTGACTCTAAAACAAACATCTGTCTGTGAGCCAGCACTAGGCTTGGTGGCCTCAGACTCTTGATCCAGCTGAGATTTGGCCAACAGCCAGCGATGGGGATGAGAGAGAGAGAAGGCCAAGGGCCCCCAAGGTGGTGCTATTTCGGGTTGGCTCGGGGAAAACATCTGCCTTTCACACAGCATGAGGCTTGCTGGCCGCAGCCCCCGACCCACCTGTGACATGGCTGGTAACTATAGGGCTAGGATTAGGTACAGAATTAAGAGAAAAATAAGAGCCCATAAACCCATGGATATTTGGGCTACAAAGGGCATGCCAAACAAAACCTAAAACTCCATGCACATTGGTTCTAGGACAACATACGCACTAGGACCAGCACTAGGCTTGGTGGCCTCAGCCTCCAAACGTGCCTTATTAGCCAGGATTAGGGAGAGGGAGAAACCCCAGAGCTCCATGGGAAGTGGAGTTGGAAAGGGCAGGCCAAAGGAAATGCAGGGCAATACTCAGACAGACTCTAGGATAACATTCATTCTGAGGCAGCAGCAGGCCCACGCGCCTCCAGAGACACCTGCGATCAATCTGATTACAACAGTTAGGGTGAAAAGAGAGGGAAACCCTGCAGTTCAAAGAGATGGGGTTACAAAGGGCACGCCAAAGGTAATGTGTCCCTGTATCATTACTGCCTCTCATACAGCGTGAATTATTCACGAAGGACTGGTCCATGTGGCCTCAAGCTCCAGACCGACGTGAGATCCGGCTGATAGCGAGGGTCAGAGTTAGGGATAGGGTTAAAGAGAGGAAAAGAGTCGAGAGTTCCAAGCAGACTGGGACTAAAAAGAGCAGGCAAAAGGAAATGCAGCGCTATAACCTAACTGGTGCTGGGATATTTACCTCTGAGCCAGCAGTAGGCTATGGGCCTAAAAATCAGCTCGAGGTCATTTGGGGAACTACAGTTATGATACAGAGGGAGAGAAAGCCTAGAGCCCCATGGTGAGTGGGGCTAGAACATGCAGCCCAAAGCAAACGTAGCCCTACAGACAGACCAACGCTGGGACGTTTTGTGACACTTGGCCAGCATTAGGCCCCATCACCTCAGGCTCTGCCCTAGGGTTAGGGCTGGGTTAAGAAACAAAGAAAGTCTAGAGCCCCATGGCGAGTGGGGCTAGAAAACGCAGCCCATAGCAAACGTAGCCCTATAGACAGACCGGTCCTGGCACCTTTCCTGACGCTTGGGCAGCACTAGGTACTGTCACCTCACGCTCTGCCCTAGGGTTAGGGCTTGGGTTAGGGGTAAGAGAGAGAGGCAGCCTAGAGCCCCAGGGTGAATCGGGTTCGAAAAGGGAAGGCCAAAGGTAACATGGTCTTTATCACTACTGCTTTTAGGACTACATCAATTTTTCAGGAAATATCAGTCCTTGTGGCCTCAGGCTCTGGAACGACCTGAGATTTGGCTGATAGCTTAAGCATTTTCCTCTTAATCCATTTTTAGATAATCCAAATTAATATATGCATATATGACATTGTCTACATTGTGAATCTCATTTTGAAATTGTGGTCTAAATGGATTACTTAATCCAATGAGGATGACTTGTGAAAAACACTAGCTTTTATTAACCAACACTAGCTACTGTGTTGGTTACTACTACTAGTACTATATGTATATAGTACTAGCTACTATATGTCTTTTCTGCAGGTATCTTATTGTGAAGAGCTTTCAAAACAAAGACACCTTGTTAGGAAAGCTAGGCAGGGATTCTAAATAATTTATTTTCCCTAATAATACCTTTAAAGCAAAAAGATGTTTATATCTCATGCTCTGCTGCCATGATTACATGATGCACTTGGAAAAAGAATCACAACTCTAAAGACATTTTCTTGGCCGACTAGTTCTGCCTTATCCTTTTCTTCCCTTCCAAGGGACAAGCATCTTCCTTGTGCCACTCCACCCAATCTCAACAATCCAAATGTCAAAATTTAGCTTTCCATGCACTGGCAAACATCGCAGACTTACTTCTTGTGCCAGAAAAGCAAGCACAAGCGACAGTATTTCACAGAAACTATGTGGGTGAAATTACATTACACGCTAGAAAGAAAGAAATCGCATAGTCAGTTAGAAAGGGGAAACCCCATCTCCAATAGAATAGATTTGGAGAATTAGGCACATCTAGCGACCATTTTCAAAGCCCCATAACAAAAAATCATGACTTAATTGAGAAGACAACAACTCAACAGAAAGATTAGTTTTATAATGCACTGTAATCTTCCATAAATCCCTCTTCCTTTTAATCCCTGTTGTTCCTGCCTCTGCTCCTGAGCAGCTGCTCCTGTTTCCCTGCTCCCGCCCTGGTGCCGGCAGCAAAGGCAGCCCCGGTTCCTCCGGAGGCTCATGCCTGGCATCCGGAGCACTAGCGTTTCCTGCAAACCCTCTGCCTGCCAGGCAGAAGCTGTGGCAAACGGGCAAGAAACCCAGCACCACCGACTGCAGGTTTGAGGCTTTACACCCCCACCCCAGCCTCGCGTTCTCCGAAGGGATGTGCTTGGTCCGGGAGGAAAACCATCCCCTCACACAGTTGAGTCCAGGTCCCTAACGCACATGTGCTTGTACCTCACCCATTTTAATTTTTCCAAGGCAGAACTGCTTTGTACAACAGCGCAGGGCAAGTTTCGTTATCTCGTTATTCACAGCTGAAGGTATTTTCACCCTCACATAATTATTATACAAAAGTTACATCTGGTTTTGAAGGAAGGTATTACATACTGTGTCTACTGGTCAGTACTGACCAGTACATTACTGGTCAGTAATGGTTATATGAGGATGATTTCAGTTCCCCTTAAGAAGTGACCCAACTACTGAAGCGACTATTTTTTTTTTTTTTTTCCCCCCTTTCACCTAGTTTTACATATAGTTTTTGGTACCTTTCCCAGAAACAAAGATTTCAAAACTATTCTGAATACTTGCCTCTTTCTGACCAGGAATATGGGTTTGCTTGTATCAGCACTTCTCAAAGCCTCTTCTCTTAATCACCCCTTCCTTCCTAGCTCAGTAGGGCTTAAACAGAGGGGGGGGGGGAAAAAGAAAGAAAGAAAAAGAAAAAAAGCCTTAAACATATACAGTTTCTTTCTTTTACTTTCAGCTCCATATTTCTACTGATTAGTTCTGTACATTTCCTCTACAATAAATCACCCAGTGTTATTAATCTCGTGTCCTCCTGTGTTCTAGTTGTCCTCCAGAACAGAGAACAACTTAATTCACAATTTCTCTACAAAAGAACCTCCTACAATAACGTTCTTGATGAAAATCTCACCATGGCTTCCCAAACCTTTACATTTTGGTAGGATGATTAAGACCAACAAATAGAGAGGGACTTGTTGGAGATGTGAAGTTGGGGGTAGCCTTGGCTGCAGTGACCATGAGCTGGTGGAGTTCAGGATCCAGCGAGGAGGGAGCAGGGCTGTAAGTAG
>JAYECN010101391.1:0-27687 GCA_035222435.1 Microcambeva ribeirae
CAGTTTTACACTATGCAAGCTTGGCTCATTCTAGATGTTACTTCTTAGATTAGCAGTTCCTTGGTGCAGCATTACATAGTACTATTTCAGAGGCTATAGCAGTATTCAAAACCATAGTACAGTCAAATGTTATAACCATGGTGTTATGTATTCAGATCAGCTCATGATTTGACTAACTTTGGATTCATGACCCAGAACACCTCACCTCATAAAAATCCAACAAGCCAAAGGGAAAATTCTTCCTTCTTCAAAATAATGTCCTCCTTGTCACCAATACCAGCAAAGTTGGCATTTCTTTCCACTTTTTGACAGCTCCAGGTTTGTCTTCACTGTTTGACTCTAGTGGAACCATTCAAAATTAAAGGATCATTAATTACTAATGAAGGCTTTCCTTGAAGTTTTTTTTTTTTTTTTTTAATCTACTGTATCATAGTTATACTATCATAGTTGTGTAACTCAGTGCAGCATTGAGACTTGGGTGTCTTGTCTTTCCTTTAAGAAATGACAGAAGTAACAGTATCTACCTGCTGTGATTGAATGGAGTCATGAGGGCCAACATAAGAGAAGCCCTTGGCGGCACCAGCAAGTCATTCCCTTCTGTTTTTGCTTCCTGGCTGTTTCTCAGTCCTACATTTGGGGAAGAGGGAAGATAGGGGACTAAGATTTTCTTTTTCCTTCTTGCCTGCACCAAGGAATAGCATTGATAATAGCACTTTCTGAGCCTCCACCTTGAAGGATAGGGAGTATGACGCTTAGGTTGCCCACATCACGGAATGTCACTGCTTGTGGCCATAGCTACAATGAGAGCCAACAACTACTTTTGGATGGACTGGGCTGATAGCCAGCAGTGGTAGTGGGAGTGCTATTAAAAGAGTGATTATTGAAAAATAAATGTCTAATTCTGATGGAATTCTAAGGAGGAGTTAAACTTACTTTCCTCATCCCTCCTATTTCAGCTTTTTTTCTTAAACCCCCTTGCCCAGTAATCCCTCTCCCCTTGGTTTAACATAATGTATACTGCATTTTCTTTTGCATTTGAATATACGATGACTAGATCTAAGGTTTATAAAGCCTGAAAATTTGGAATCTTCTGCTCTAAAACATAGTAATTATATCCATAATCAAATATGTGTTTTTGGCAATATGATAAATCACTATGTGATACAGTTATAAGTGGATATATCCATGTCCACACCATTTCTTACAAACAATTTGTGTCCATATTTTGTTTCAGCACTTGCAACTTTCATAAACAAAGAGAAAACTGGAGGAATTATCAAAGCCACTGCTGGAAAACAGGCTGAATTTGTTTCTGAGACCTCTGAAGCCAACGTGATGGTTAAGTGGTACAAAGATGGCAAAGAAATCACAGCAAGCAAGAAATTCTCTTTGGAAGATAAGGGCAAAGTGCACAAGCTTGTGGCTACAGCTGTGACAAAAGAAGATGAGGGGACATACACCTGTAAAATTGGAGATGACACTCTTACTTTTGATTTAAAAGTCTCAGGTAAATTCATGGTCAAAATGTGAGATCAAGCTGTATTAGACTTTCCAGGCTTGACTAATTATAACTGTTATCTCTTTGTTTACCAGTTTCTTGGTCCATCATTGCATAGTGCTATTTCATAGCATTTAGCACTATTCAAATCCACGGTACGGGCAAATAATATCATTGTGGTGTTATATATTCAGATCAGCTCAAGGTTTATTACGATTCAAAACACCTATCTTGTTGTACAGGCTGAGTGCCTTGTGTCGCCTGTAGTGTCTCAGTTTAGCAATTGCTCCACTCCTTAGGGTATCTTTGAGCCTCCTGAAGTGGTACCAAAATCTTTGTGTCAAAGTCCTGTGTCATTTTGACAACCTAACTTCTGATGTAGACAGTCAAGCACCTCCTGTTTTCCCAGAGGACACTGTGATCTCAGACAGCTACATACACTCTCTTAGGTACTGAAAGTGAAGCTGTTAATTGATGACTCATTTCCATCAGCACAAAGCATCTATTAGGTCAAGTCCAAAAGGGAAATTCTTGCTGCTGATGTATTCCAGTCCAGGATGGAGCCGAAGTATAAGATGACACAGGAAATAATTTTTGGAATGCAGTACCTGTGAAATTCAGCCAATTGAATTTGCATAGCCTGGGGAGGGACCTTTTCTCTATAAGTAGGTTTTTGGTTTACGTTTTAAGCCTGATTTTTAACCAAGCCTTAAGACATATGTTGAAACACCAGTGAAGCTTACAGTGTGTCTACAGGCTACAATGCAAGAGAAGTAACAACTGAGTGTCATCCAAAGCTATACGCTTGTCACCTGTAGCAGGATGTCCATATTACTATGATGTTGTCCATAGACCAAACAGAAGCTCAAGAGGGCTGACTGATCTCTAGCACAGCACTGGACTTGAAGGATTGCTGGAGGGATTATTGAGCTAGTGGGATTGCTTTCAGTTTAGCGCTGATTGCTCAAGTGTTTTCTTTGCATCACATCTCCCATTGCGTTTGGAGAATCCAATACTTCGAAATTTCACTTTGGGGGTAAATCATAGTCTCTGACTTTACCTATTGGAAGACAGGTCTACAGCGGTCAGCTAGGCTCCATCTGAACTGGTTGATGCTGAGCGAAAGGTGCCCCTGGAGGACAACTCATATGATCTGATGAGAGCTCTCATCAGGACATATATATGTCCTGGGCAGATATTAGGACAGATTATATATATATGTTTATTTTCTGGGACTGCCTTTACACACCAAGTGTAGAAGGAGTTTTCATGAAACAGCATGCCAAACTTTTTGATGTCTGAATGTAGATTTGATGAATCCCACCCATAGCTCCCATTACAAAACATCACATGCTTCAGACAAAAAATATATATATATATGTCTATGAATCCCTATGAACTTCTGGGTGAGCAGAGGTTGAACTACAGCCTTAACAACACTAGCTAGTGCAAGTTCCACCTTGTTTTATATTTCACCACAAAAAGTTTTCAGAGTGCTAATAAGCAGCACTTCACAACCAAGGAGTGAAATTAGGGCAGGGAAGTAATCTGCCTTTTATGGTTATCCCATTAATCTCGAACTGCAGGACTCTGGAGGGAATACCCTTCCTTGCTAATATAATTATTTAAAATAGATTGTTCCTAATTATTACATTTTTAATGAAATACTTGTTCCTTGACACCGCATGCCTGACATGGATGCAGCGTACTAATTGTCTTTGGGAAACCTGGTGACTGAAAACAAAAGTTGCCGCAAAAAGAATTGCAATACTTAGCTAAAGTTGTTCATAACCTCGAGGGAGGGGATCCTCTCCCTGTACTCAGCCCTGGTGAGGCCGTGTCTGGAGTGCTGTGTCCAGGGCAAGAGAGACATGGAGCAACTGGAGAAAGTCCATCGGAGGGCTACTAAGATGATGAGGAGACTGGAGCATCCCTCCTGTGAGGAGGGCTGGGCCTGTTCAGCCTGGAGAATTCTGAGATCTCATCTGTATATACAAATATCTTAAGAAAGGGTTCAAAAGGATGGTATTAATGTCACAGTGTGTACCTAGTAGGTTAATAGCTTATTAAGGAGACAGGACCAGGCTATCAGTAAGTCCACTGGGGTGGTTAGTGGCTCTTTAAGAATGAAATTAAAAGTGTGAACATTTTCCAATTCCATGTATTTGGCCACAACACACTGAGTGTTATTTGTATTAAATTATTTGTCAAGAACTGGTTCTGCCAGCATTTTACTCATGGAAAGAGTCACACTGAATACAGTGAGGTTTATTATAATTAATAAAGTGTTCTCTGTATGGGGGACACACACACACATATATGTATATAATGTAGAATAGTTTATTGATATGTATACATATATTAAAGCTCCCAAAGAGACTCTGAGCTTGAACTTCTGTACGCCAGGTGTTTTTCTTTTCAAGGCTGGAGACAGCTTTTTCACCTGCATTCATCCATACCTAGCTCCCAAACACGAGACTCACAGCTACTACCTCTGTGGCTGATTTAAACCTTGGAACCATCCGTTCCTTAGTACAGAAACTTGGAGAGGGTTTTTTTTCTGGCTGCTTTTTGTATTAAATTGCTTAACAAGTAGTTATAGTAACTGCAGTTACCACAGTCGCAGTTGCCACAGTTACTGTTCCTGTAGATACAGTTATCTGTAAACACTACCCTTTGTGGTGTCGTTGCCCTGAGCGTGGTCAGCACCAGTGTTGCTGCACTGTGCGTTTCCTCCTGCGGAGCTCCGAGCCAACACGCTGGTGCGAGCAGCACAGGAGTAGGGGCGTTACGTATGTGATGTGCCAGGCTGAGCAAGCCTGACTCAAAGCAGATACTCTTCTGCTTTGCTTTTTCTTTCATCTCTCTTCGTTTTCTCTGATGACCCTGTTAGGTTTCTAAACAAGCCCTGAGTGGCTGTAGGAACAACAGCCAATGCTCATGAAGACCTTGAGGTGCTGGGTGATTTATCAGCTGGAAGCGGAGTTGTAGTATGGAAAAGGAATCAAACACAGATCAAGCAGGACGAAATATTAATCGTCACCTCCGGGGGATCAGAACTTTAAGCTCGTGGTCATGAAAGGGACAGACCAAGGGAGCTATAGCTGTCATGTGCAGAATAATCTTCCTTGCTAAAATCATAGGTGAAAAAAGGTTAGAGATAACAAAGATAAAATAATGCTCCATTTTGGATAGCATCTTGCATTCAGGGGGTCATCTCACAGCCTCTCTGGGGTGAAATATTTCAGCTGTAGGCCTTGATTTTCAACCAAGTATCATACTACCATATATATATTTACATACATATGTGTATATATATATGTATATATACTTCCATGGCCAATTGCAACTGCAACAAATAGTGGGCAAGGAGGATAACAGCTGAAGTGCTCGTAGTAACCTGCTGTGCTTGCAGAAGTACTCCTGCAGAATTACCATGAAAGGCCATAGTAGAGAGAGGGGGAGATAAAAAGAGAGGGAGAGGTGACTGAAGAACTTTGGATGGAGAAAGACCGGAGAGACTTAGGTAGAGAGAGAGGACGACTGGCCTATCAATGAAGATTTTTGTTTAGACGCATATTAGAATCTGATGCTGCACTTAGAAATTGAATCTAGGAAATAGGTTGGATCTGGTACATAGACTGTGGGAGAATCACCTGAAGCACAGTCCTCGAGTAGCCTAGTACTTGAGGGCATGAACACATTGAAACAGGAGAGCAGCTTTTCATTTGTACTAATGCTACGTGTACCCTCTTTGGATGTCATTTCTTCTATTAGACTAAAACAATTTCATATTCACTTTTTCTCCTGGTCAAAGCAAGGGGTAAGATGGTACCTTCCGTATAGCTTCTCACAAATTCACCAAGCTGCATGCATTCTAAATGCTTGGTTTGGGACCCACAGAAATGCAGCAGGAACTGATAGAGTCTGGAGACTTCATTGTGTCTGTTTGGGATTTGACAGCAGGTTATGGTCCTAAAACTTCTGAAATAGCTGCACTAAACGTATGCATGGCCTGTTGAATACCGAGGTGCTGCGTGTTCATTGCCAGTACTGCTTTTGCAATTACATGTAATGGCATGTCGAAAAAAAATTTCCTTGTATTTTCATTTTTCTATTTAAGCAACTTGATTTGGAGCTGAAGGATGTAGGCTTTTCACTCTGACTGCAGAACAGTACTCAGGATGTTTTGCAAGATGTCAGAGGTCCCATAAACATTATCTTAGGCTCCAGATGGCTGTGGCATGTCTGAGTGATCACTTCTAAATTGGCTGATAAGAAGGACTTCTTGTTTGCTTGTTTTATTCAAAGTAATAATACCGTGCCGCCTGTGTTTCTGGGCCAGATGTCTGCTTGTAAACTTTACAGTTCTCGTCTCAAATTCTGATGGAGCAGGGAATCTATTTTCTCTACTACTTTCTTATAACACCACCCTGGCTCCCTAATCCTGACAGAGCTCTGGCATTTTATCAGCTATGCAGAGGAGCAACTGCACTGGGAATCTATTGCCCTTGCTGCTTCTCTGCCTGCTAGAGACCCGGAGTCCTTGCAGGGCATAGCTCGAGTTCTGTTCTCCTCTAAAGGTTGCAGTCTTTACTGCTCTCTTGGTGCCTTGGGGCATCCTGCTCTCCTCCGTCTTCTGGGAGCAATATGTGGTTGCTCCCATAACGTGACACTTCGCTGCTCCCCGTAGCATGTACTAGAAAGCACTAGTTGCTAAGTGCCCATATGCAGGCTGCAAGCTGGGGGCATTCAGCTGCTTCTCCGGAGCTGCGCAGGCTCTGGCTCTGGGAGTTAATCATGCTTTTGGCTCTGGGAATTGCTGGTTTCAATGCAGGATGGATAGCCGTGGGGTTAGACCTGAGAGGCATCATAGAATCAGGGAATGCTTAAGGTTGGAAGGGACCTCTAGAGATCATCTAGTCCAACCCCCCTGCACGTGCAGGGTCACCTAGAGCACCATTCTGAGAAAGTGCAAAATGGGCATTAGTAGAAAGAGCACAGCCTGGCTGCAAGGGAGCGAGACCTCCGCTGCTGGTGCCAGCTTGTCCATTAGTCCCTCCACGAGACGCAGGGAAATTTAGGGCTGTTAGATTTGAATTCCTCTCTGAGGGCTATTCTTAGCTGTTTGCCTCAGAAACCAAAGGTTTCCAGTTCTCTTCCAAACTGGATGACTTCATGGCTGCGCGGGGTCAGGTAACACCTTTCCCCCTCTGCTGCAAGTGGAAGTGCTCGCCTAGCTACAGTTGCTGTCCTTCTCGTGTGTACGGCTGTGACATGACATGCAAGTCCCGCAGCTCATTGGAAAATGATCTAGTGTGAAAGTCGAGAGGGATTATGAGTACTCTTTGAGTGGCTGGCTCTTTCATGCAGAAATCCTCATCTTGCTAGGTTATCCTGAAGTGATGTGGCTTTCTGAGTCTTATTTTATCCTGTTACCATTGCGCTCGGAGAGCTTTTTGGAGCTCCTGTGTTCCACTGGTAGAACAAAACCTCCCCTTTTTAAGGACAGCTTGAAGGTCACATGCTCAGTATTGTGCGCTGGGGTAGCTGGGGCCCTTTGATTTAGTGTAAGGAGGGAATGCTGCACACCTGGTAGCCTGAACTAAATGTGCAGCTGGAAGAGCTGATTCTGCAGGCTCCTTGTCTGAATCTTCATTGCATGCAGGGAATTGGTTTAAAAATCCTCATTTGAAGTGGGCCAAAACTCCAGATCTTGAAATTCTTTTTCCTTGGTTTTACCAAAAACTCTATTCCCAGTTAAGTTTTTGAAGTGTCTCTTGCAGTGGATGCTTGCTTAGCTTTAAAGAGGCAAACTATTGATCAGTTATCAGTCATCTGAAACCCGTCACTGTTATCTTTGATATCAGTTTGAGTCTGGCAGAATTGCTAATGACAGCTCAGGTGATTAAAAGATTTGGTTGTGTTTTCTCGTGTTATAAAAATGTTTAATATTAAAGGGTGAGAATGAAGAGCACAAGCAAGTGTATCTGGTATGTTCTACTCTGCTAATCTGTCACTTTAAACACAAGCTCGGTTTACACAGACTGACTTGGAACTCATCTGGTTGCCATTCATGTCCATGGTCCCATTTGTAGACTGAGGCTGAAAAGTTAATGTTTTTGCAGACAGTTTTGCATGTAAACCGTGGTGCATGCTTAAGATACTTCAGGTGTCTGAATGCTGTTTGAATCTGAAGCCCCCATCCATAGAGGATGTGGTATTGCCGGTAGATCCGTGGCGTAGATCCCGAGGTTGCGTGTGCTGCCGTGGTCAACAGCATAGGAACTTGACCTCAGCTTACTGGCTGTTTTATGTGACTGTGCAGCCCCATCTTTTGTGCAAGCAGATAGATATATCACTCTTGTCAAGAGTGCCCACCTCCCTTCTGGGCCTGCAGAGACTGACCCTGCACAGCATGTGCAAAAAGGCTGGTGTAGACGCCAAAAGACAAGGCACTGTAATTCTGCTGGCAGCTTGCTTGATGTCCAAGTGAGCTGCAGCCAGGAACTGCACTGTTTGGAAGCGATAACTTCCTGCCAATGCTTCCACAAGCATTTTCTTAACTCTGTAAGCCTGTCTTCATTTTACAGTTGGTTTATTTAAACCATAACCTACCAGACAATCTCCTATTGAAGACCACGTGCAACAGGAACTTGGAGACAAAGCTTTAAAGTATCATAAGTTTCTTAAAATCTACCACTAGCTTCTCCAAAATTGTTTAGAAACGTGTCTAATCTCACATGATCTCTAATACAAGGTGGAATTGAAACTTGAAAGTTATTCTTTTACACAGCTCTGATGGGTGCAACTTTTCCTTCTTTCCAATCTTGCAGGTGATGTATTTGAAAGTGGAGTGAAGAATGAGGTGAAGGCAGTCCTGAAAGACAATGCCTTGCTGAGCTGCAGTGTGGTCCAGGAGAAGACTGAGGTGAAGTGGTACAAGGAGGGGAAGCCGATAACCTCAAGCAAGAAGTTCAAGGTGGAGTCGGAGGGCAAAGCACGGCGGCTGGTGGTACATCAAGTGGAAAAGACAGATGCTGGCAAGTACAGCTGCGAGGCTGACGATCAGAGAGTGCTCTTCAGTATGGTTGTCACCGGTGAGAGAAAATTCTTTGGTCCATCCTCCCTATTTCTGGAATAATTAGGAAACTGAATACTTTCCATAAGACTTTTTCCCATTATGATTTAGGTTTGGGGACAAAATCATTGGGATGGCCTAGCTCTGGTAGGAAATTGGGGTGAGATGTGCTGGGATTTTCTCATAAAAATAGATAATGAGACATTATCTATAAATGGAGATAACATGGTCTTGAGCAATTAAGTGCTGGTCTAGTGCCCTAAGGACTGTATGAAATGACCTGGTGCCAAGCCTGTGAGACAGTAGAGGCATCAGAGGCACCTTCCTGGAACAAAAGAAATTAAAGTTATGGGGCTCTGGCGTTGCAGGAGGCCATTTCTGCCATGGAGAATTCATATCCTTTACTCAACATAAAACAAAAGAAATCTTGTCTTGGCTGGGACCTGCCATATAATGCTACTATGAACCATCCAATGACCTAACTTGCTGAAATATATATTATTAATATTTGTGTGATTAATGACAAAGCAACTAAAAGATTGCTTTTTAAAAAATTGCAATTCACATGTCCTTCCAATGGATGTGTATCATCAAGTCAGAGAATTGGTTTCCAGTATTCACTGTGAGCTGTAATACAGGGTTTAGGAAACTTCAGCTCAAGGATTCACTTTGAATTAATCTTTCATTTCAGAGCCAGAAATCGTGTTTACAAACAAGGACAGGGTGCAGAAGGAGGTGCAGGCAACCCCCAAAAGGGACGTCATGCTGAGCTGTGAGGTGGCCCAGGGGACAACCGAGGTGAAATGGTACAAAGAGGGGAAGCTGATCACCTCGAGCAAGAAGTTCAAGGTGGAGTCGGAGGGCAAATCACGGCGGCTGGTGTTGAGTAAGGTGGAAGAGAAAGATGCTGGCGAATACACCTGTGAAGCTGCTGGCCAGAAACTGACCTTCAGGATTAACGTCACAGGTAAGAGTGACGCTCTCTAAGATTTCTGTAGAGGATAATAATTGTGGTTCGATATCACACAATGACCCAGCTACAAAAGTGTGGACTCTTTGTAAACTATATCTGATTTTCTGTGTGGTGGGTCTAATTTATAGCAAATATATTTTTTTAACATGTTAAGGATATGATAAGCCTTTGTAACTAGTCTATATTACAATAATTGCAGAAATGAATATAATAGAAATAACAGCCTGTTCAAGTGTTTCTCACTTCTGGGTTTCCAAAGGGCCATTCTTGTGCCCTGAAGCTCTTGACAAAGACGAGCATATGTAATGTGACAGGAGCATGCGTTTTGCATGTAGCATATTATGGGAGAAGCAAATTGAGCTCCTCCAGGCAACACGTTGACCCATTTGCAGTGCAGACACAATCAGAGAAGTGAGTCTGACACTCATTGCATAAAACTGGGTAGGGCTGAATAGTGGAACCGTGAGTAAAGTAGACTATCTATAAGTTGCATACAAGGAACAAAGCATTGGAGGCAAGTCAAGGAATGGAGGAATCAATTAAGAACCATCAGTACGAGGACTACAGACCTTTTCAGAATTTTCAGAAGAAATGTGGAAGGATGCTGTTGAAGAAGTGCTCACCCAGGCTGTTAGCAGCCGTCAGGCATTTCTGAGCACAGTGCTGCACTAGCAGTGGGGAACCTGAAACCAGTTGAATTGTAAGAGAACTTGCTGAGGCTTGATGAGTGATGATCTTTTTTTTTTAAAAAATGTAGCTATTAGAAGATTTTTGTGGGGTGGACGGATTTGTCATATGCAGGAAAGATATCTGTGGAAGTTTCTGAGATTGACCTTATTTCCATGTTTGCAGTCGTAGAAGTAGTATCAAGGATTCTTTGGTCTTGTACATTCCTGGAGTTTTACTTCCCTAATTTCCATGTTGCAGTTTGTGCACACAGAAGGGTAGGTACTGCCAAATGAAGATATCTGTTCTTAATATCAATGGTAACCTTGACGTTTTCCAGGTGTCTGCACACAGGTGTCTAAGATGACTTCATTTTAATCTCTCTGTTGATATTTTCTCCTTTTTCTGCACTCAGAACCAAAACCTGTGTTTATAAACCTGGAGAAGGTCGAGAAGGAGGTACATGCTGTCCTCAACGAAAATACGACGCTCAGCTGCGAGGTAGCAGAGGATACAACTCATGTGAAATGGTACAAGGATGGAGAACTGCTTGCTTCCTCTAAAAATTTTAAAATAGAGTCTCTGGGTAAAACTCGACACCTGCATATAGAGCATCTGGATAAGAAAGATGCTGGAGAATACACCTGTGAGGCAGCGGGTGAGAAGCTGACCTTCAAGATTGTACCTACTGGTGAGTTTTCACTTTGGGGGTTCTATGTGGCTTTGCTGGGTGGCTACGGTGAATAGTGTTTGTCGAAGACTTGGGCTAAATCAGTGCTGTATAGTTTTGTTTATCATCTCCTTCACACACCTGATCATACAGCCTTTTCCAGTGATGGGTAGCTGAAAATGAGCGGGAAGCGGGAGATTTTAAAACATAGAAATAGAGCTGCGGGGTAAGGCCACCAGGAAAAAGTGGATGGATGCTGTGCATGTCCCAGAACTGCCCTGTTTGGGGCAAAGCGTTGTACAAGGTGGAGGAGAATGGAAATAAGGCAAACAGATAAGAAAAGAGGCTTTAAATTCAGGAATATCATATTAATAATTCTTCTTAGTTAGATCTAGAATTATAAAAATGAGAGAAGAAAGAATTATATAGATTTTTTTTAGTAAGAAAAAAGCATTTTTTAAGTGGCAGATAAAATGTATATTTGCATTTTATTTTCTTTGCTCCTCTTTCTTCTGGCACCTTTATATATAAAATGTGGGCCAGAGATAGAAAAAGTGGTGACCCCTTATTGTGATGACTTACTGTAAATGGTATATTGATCCATTTGATAAAATCATTGAATCTGCCTGCTCTTCAGGGGTGTTCACGTCTCAAAGACATGCTCCTAAGTGTTTGCTTCCTTTCTATCAGCTCCCAGAGTGGTGAAATTTGTTACAAGCCTCAACAACACAGTCTCTGAAGAAGGAAAAGAGGCTGTGTTCAAGTGTACCGTCTCTCCCAGTGATGCTGTGGTTACATGGCACAGGAATGGCATCAAGATTGAGGCCAGCAAGAAGTATGTGATCTCGCAGAAGGATGCCAATCACAGCCTCACAATAACTGATCTGACAATGGAAGATGCAGCTGAAATCTCTGCCATAGCTGAGGGTGTAGAAAGCAGTGCCAAGCTCAAGGTCCGAGGTAAGGGACAATCATGTTGCTTTGACAAGCTAACACTGATGCTATAGCCTCTGCTTTATATGGCCTCCCCTTGACAGATTATTTGAGTAGCAGGGGGTCGCTGCTTTCAGTTTACCAAATTAAGATGTCCAGAATGCATGGCCACTGTTTTAGTGCCCACCAGCAGTCCATTTTCTGGATCGTCCAAATTTTTGCTAATATTTTTATCCTTTGGCAGAGGCCCCAGTCTCATTTAAGAAGAAACTAGAGCCCAAAACAGTTGAAGAAAAAGAGACAGTAACCCTGGAGGTCGAGCTGACCAAACCTGCAGAAGTGAAATGGATGAGGAACAAAATTGAGTTGAAGCCCAACGAAAAAATAGAGATCAAAGACGAGGGAACGAAGCATATCCTCGTGATAAAGAACATCTCCTTTGCAGAAAGGGGCTTCTACTGCTGTGAGAGTCCTGATGACAAGACCCAAGCCAAGATCAATGTAGAAAGTAAGTTGAATGGTCTCCCAATTCCCTGGATAGTGTAATTAGGTTAGCTAATTATAGCACAAATTATGCTGAGAAAATGGATATGAAATTTCAATTTTCTTGGCATGAAATACTGTCTATTAAATCTGGTAAAAAGTCCATCATGCCCCAACTGTCTGTTACTTTATAAAAGAAAAATCTTTACAATTTTGTTTTTTTCAGTCCTACATACATTACAAGCTGAGACTATGCCTAGGAGGTAACTTAGTGAGTTAGGAAATGCTATGCTGTTTATTTTATCAATGTTCTCGAAATCACTTTCCCTTCCTCTCCAGAATAACTGTAGTTTTGCCTCAGCCCATTCACCATTTGAAAGGTTGTAATATCTCTTAACTGAGATGAAAGCTTAGATTGCAACAAGTACATTATGTTTAGTTTGGTAAGTTAACGAGGAAGGGCTAGGGACTGGCTGCAAAATTAGATGAGAAACCAGGGATGGATGCAACGTCAAAGGGCAAAGCCAGCAGACTTGGTGTCTCAATTTGGGAAGCAAAGAAGAAGCTTCCTCCTGCATTAGTGAGGTTCAAAACATGTTGTTGGGGCAAATTTGTACTTAAACAGGGGGAAGAGGGGACCATGCAAGGGATTGGAAGGGGTTTCCTCGGGATGGGAGTTGGATAGGATCCTGTAGAGGATGCATGTGCTCCTCTGCTAAACTGTGAGGCAGAACAGAACCTTCATCGAGATTCAGTGGTCCCCAGGGACCCAAATATCCCCAGGGATATTTGCAGGCCTGAGAGGTCCCTGGTGTGGCTGGGAGCTAGCCCTGCTTCCCTCATCTTATCCTACATGAAGAGCTGAAGAGTTTCATTCATTCCTTTGCGCTTCTCTATTAATCCCTAGCACTGATCTTTCTCTTGAATCCTGTTTCAGCAATAAGCATGTGCAATAGCTTTCCTCTCTTTGTAAGGCTCAGGGAACATGGTACCAATATAAAAATAATACAGGGTTATATATTAACTTAAATAAAAGCTTAGCTTCTTTTAGAGTGTTACTTCATGATAGTTGTTGGTGAACATCTCACCCAGCACAGGAATATCTCTACTCCTGTGTATGTGTGTGCAACTTCAAAATTTATTCCGAGCATTGCCAGTAAGTGGATGGGGTTGAACTGGCTGGAAAAAGCCCCGCTCTGTTTGGTTGTCCTGTCTGTCCCAGCTAGTAGCATCCATTTAAGAAGAGCAACCATGGTAACACTATGGCCATGTTTTCTTTTATTGCAAAAGTCGTTTTTTAATGAAGAATATATTTTGAGGACTTCTGAAAGTCTTTGAGTGATTTCACGGCAAGTATGGGGAGAATTACCTCAGGCATCACTGTGAGATTTCCAACCGGTCTGTGGTGTTTTGCAGTGAGGAAGATCACGCTGGTGAAAGGCCTTCAGCCCGTCGAAGTCTGTGAGAAAGGGACTGCCACCTTCGAGGTGGAGGTGTCGCACGAGGGCGTGGAAGGAATCTGGCAGAGAGATGGTGTTCGGCTGAAGCCTTCCCCAAATGTCCGTATTGATGTGGTGGGGAAGAAACATTTGCTGACTCTGTCTTCCCTGGCCCTTGAAGACGCAGGGCTCATCTCCTTCAAGGCAAATGGCACTCATTCCTCAGGGACGCTTGGCGTGACAGGTACATAGACCCCCAAGGCTCAGGCTCTGAGGGGGTGTGGAGCATTGGCCATGGTGGGATCCCACTGGACATGTCTGCAATAACGGGTGGCTACAAGATGTTTTTGAAGCTCTGCCCATCAGTGTGTTCTGCTTCAGAGCCACATTTCCCTTTGTGCATTGTACATATTACTGCTTGTGGTCTATTATCTGCTATGACACACGAATAATTTTCTCAGTACTGAACAAACTTTAGAGAATGAAAGATACAGGTTCTGTCCTGCATGAAGAAGCTGCTCTGATTGTGCTTTCTTCAAGTACCTTTTGAGGCCTCTCCTTTCCATTGAGAACTACCATAACAGTAGAGGTGTGAATAGTATTGCTGTTCCGTCCATGTGTGTACAATGTCGACACCATGAAAACGGCACAGTGCACATGGTCACTTTTTGGTTGCCTGTTCTTGTCCCAGCCAGTGAGCTCTAAAGAGGGCAGCAGGCTTTCTTTGCAATTGCATGTGATGTGGACCCTCATCCAAAGTATATCCCTCTAATATTAGCAGAGTGATAATAACGAATGATAATGCACTAGAAACAACAGGATTTCACATGCAAGCTGTGTTAAGTATATAAGATAGCTGCTTATTCCTTGTACCCAAAGCTTCCAGCAAACCTGATGCCTCATTAACTGGACTGCCTTTTCTTTTTGCAGAATTGCCTGTGAGAATCAGCAAGCCTTTGTCAAACATGACTGTAACTCAGAAGGACAAAGTCACATTTGAGTGTGAGCTGTCCAGGCCCAATGTGGATGTTAAGTGGTTCAAGGTACAGCACTTAAATGAAAAGTGAAATTTTCACTTCTAATCTCTCTGGAAGTCAGTAAGAATCCTTTATTTTATTTTATTTTATTTTATTTTATTTTATTTTATTTTATTTTATTTTATTTTATTTTATTTTATTTTATTTTTTTCCCCCCACTTCAAAGAAACCTGGGTTCCTGGGTTTGAGCCTTTGCTGTTCAGCTTTTAGTGCAGCTCTATACTGCTCACCTTTTAGTACAGCTCCTTATATTGCTCTTTGTCCTTATATTCATTTACTTGCCCAGTTTATTTCTTCGTGGGTTGTTTTTTTACCAGATCATTTTGAATGCATTTGTCAGGTTAAAAGTTAAGCTTCTTTTGAATTTTTAGTGAACTCTTGAACTGTTGTTGCACAGAATGTGAGCGCTGGCAACAGAAACACAGTCTTGTGATTCACTTCACATGTTGCAGGTCTTGCCCAGGATTTTTAAATAAGTTGGGAACTGCAGTTTGGGGTAAAGCCTCAATTCTTTTTTCACCTGACAGTCTGAGGAGGAGCTCAGACTTTCCATCTCCAGCTGATTCTTTGTTTAAGTGGAGATAATAAGACATCACTTTGAAGAAATACTGAGGGGCTAATTGCCAGCCCCATATACTGCAAACAAACAGGTCTCTGACATCAACCCATAATTTATTCATGTTCTCCAACCATTTGTAGTTGCTTAAATTTTGGCATATGCTGAAGTCCCATTAAGCACAATCCCCCTAATTCTCTTAAAACAGGTAAATTAAGCAAAGGTCTGAATGCTTACTTCGCTCAATACAGACATAGAGTAGTTGATGGTGATTTGGATTGGCCTTTTCCCTTCTAGGATGGGAAGCAGCTTCAGCAAAATAAAAATGTGAAGATTATTTCCCAGGGAACTCTGAGAAGCCTTATTATTCACAAGTGTGAATACGAAGACCAAGGAACATATGTATGTGAAGCAGCTAGCAACAAGACATCGGCTACCCTAAAGGTTCAAGGTATGTTTGACTGAACAAGGAAATGACTCCCAATGCAAAATTCAACTTCACAGCAAGAAAAGTTATAGGTAGTTTGTTTATTTCTCTGTTACTTGCTCTGAGTAACTGTTTCTTCTTAGTGGGAAAATACGGACGGAACTTTCTGTGCTTGTTTTATCCCTGAAGGAGTGTTTTTGGAAGCGATGTTGATTTAGATTTACATTTGCTGCAAGTTTGTTGTATTCTCTGGTTTTAACGTGCTTCAGATTAGGAAGTTACCAGACAAACTGGCACTAAGCAGGGATTCAAGAGCTGGCATGCACACCGTTTGGTTTAGCCCTGTACCTGTCCTACCTGAGTAGGAACTGCAAAATCTCTGCGTATGATCTCAAACCCCTTTTTTGTCATTTTTTAAATTGCACATGCTAAGGTGGAGTAGGAAAACATCGTGATTTCTTACTGCATCTCTGCTTCATGCTCAAGATACTCTGTGTACTGGACTGTGAACTGTTTAGGCACCAGATGGATTTTCTCACCAGCCCTGAAGCATCAGAGACAAGCCAGTGCTGAAGGCCAGTTCCTGAATGGATAGGTCTGGTGTTCCCTGGCAGATGTTACTTTGCAGGAAAACATCTGAAAATACTGACCAGCTTTTTCTTATTCCTTACTAGATGCTGTCCTCCTGTGGCCACATGAATACAGTGTTAGCGATATCTTCATGATTTCCCTGTCCTCTTTCATGGCTCTGCTAAACAACCTTTTTCTCCCTGCCTTTGTGGTTGGGATGGGTTGCTGTTTGCATGCTGCCAGGACATGGTTCATGTCCTGTAGCTAATGCAGGGTTTCCTTCAAGGCCTTCCTTTTCCAAAGGGGAGGGATGCAGTAACGAGCAGAGGATGGAAACAGCACAGCATCTCATGGTGCAAAACACATGGCTAATCAGGTCACTGTTTCTCTGACTGTGATTTGATTACAAAGCTAAATATGATAAATAGAACAATAGAACCGCCTTTTTTTTTTTTTTCTTTTTTTTTTTTTTTTCTGTCCTTGTTAGGGCTAGAGTAGCATAACTTGGAAAAATTCATTCACCAGAATATTTTTGATGGCTTCTCAAAGCCACTGCAGCCAGGCAAAACTGCAAAGCGATGGTGCTAAAACCTCCCTGAGCTGCTTTCAGCCCCACATCCAGTTATTTGCCACTTTGCCATAAGAAAAGTGCAGATACTGTTTTTAAGATTAACAGAAGAAGCACCTTCAGCCATGCACCCAGCAAACAGGGGCCCATAATAGATGCCTAGGAGAAAGCATAAGGTTTATAGTAACACCAAAGATTGGAGGCTTGTCTTTAGTGATTATCTTCCATGAATTTAATTTCTTTTAAAAACTCTATAAATTCTGGCATCCTCAAAATCCTCTTGCAATTAGCTCCACTGTAGCTTAGCTAGTAACTCTGCCTGTAGATTGAAGAGTAAAATGGGTAAAATATATTTACTGTGCTGAAGAGGGAAACCATCTAGGAAGGGAAGTTGGTTTAGAATAAACTACGAGTTGATATCAAGTTTTTCCAAGTAAATATGCAAAAGGTGAAAGTAATGCACTCAGTTGTGAGCACATTACACTAAAAATTTGCTGCTATTTCACAGCCCGAGATATTAAGATTATTAAACCACTGGAAGATGTGGAAGTGAATGAATATGAGAGTGCCTCTTTCATCTGCGAGATTTCACACGATGAGGTCCAAACCCAGTGGTACAAAGATGACAACAAGCTGAAGGCTTCTGACAACATTAAAATGCGTCAAGATGGTAGGGTGTAAAAGGGAGGGAGGCATTTCTGAGTGGAGGAGTTCGGGGTGCGTGAGGGAAAGAAAACACAGAGAAGAACGTTTGGTATTGGATGCTAAGCAAAAAGGTCTGACCTTCAAAACCCAGTTAGGAGAGTCCAGCTGAGAGCTGTGCTATGTTTTTGGGCTGCCGCTAGGCTGGGACTCAGGCATAGTGGGAGACACCAGCATTATCCCACCATCCCTGGCTCCAAACAGGAGGCAGGGAATCAGTGAAAGTTATCTCCTAATCAGGCCGTGAGCAGTTGCCTAGGACTGAGCTTTGGAGACAGTTTGTCCATCAAATGGACCTTTCTTCCATTCAATGGCTTGCAAATCACTGCAGAAGGTGGAGGGATTTACCCAAGAGTATAAAAAGAAAAAAAAAAAAAAAAATTAGTGTGTGAAGAGGAAAAGCAAAACCCTCAGAGGATGGGGCTGCTTTTGCAGAGGGTATATGTGGTTGTGTGTCTGTTCTCAGGAAAGACCTATTCGCTGACGTACCTGCGTGCCAGGATGGAGGACGCCGCGGAGATCAAGTTTATGGCAGAAAAGGCAGAGTCTCATGCCCGCCTTACAGTAAAAGGTACCTGTGCTTCTGGTGACAATAGTGCTTAAAGGGGCTCTTGTTACAAACTGAGCAATTTCCCCAATTTCCCTCGCTGTTAACAGAAAGAAAATTGAACACCACTTAGAGCTTTCAGGGAAAGGAAAACTCTTACCTATCTTTCTGTGCATGAAGTATCAGCCTCACTGTTGGGGATTTCCTCCAACTAAATAACACAGAGTTTCTTTTATTGAGAAGGAGATAGTGTTTGTCTACCTTTAGAATTAAGAGTCATGTTTAAACTCTGAGAGAAAGCACTGCAGTTTGAATTTCTCTTGTGTTCTTTTTTTTTTTTTTTTAATGTTTATATAGAATCCTGCGTTTTTTTGTGTTTATTTAAGATAGCATGATAAAAGGAACGAGAACGAAGAGTTTTAAATTAATACCCTGAAGAAGGGCTCCTGGGATCTGAGATCAGCCCTTTGCTTTCCTGCAGCAGTGCTCTGTAATGTTGAGTATATTGCTTTGTGTCTCTGCACTTCAGCCCTCCAAGTGGTAAAACAGAGATAAGATGACTTCCTTTCCTGAACTCTTTACTTTCTGTGCTTGAGACACTGGGGATTCCTGCTCTCATCCAAATAACTGACCAGAAAAGAAATATTGCTAATGAGTCTCAGTTTGCAGCCTTCAGCACAGCTGCATTCATTATTGCGTATTTTCTGATTTCTTTTAGAGCTGCCTGTCAAAATTGTGAAGCCTTTACGAGATAAGATCGCTCTTGTAAAGCACCGTGGATTCCTAGAGTGCCAAGTGTCTCGAGCAAATGCCAAAGTGAGGTGGTATAAGAAAGATGTTGAAATTCACCCTGGTGACAAATATGAAATTGTGAGCGATGGTGTCTATCGCAAACTCGTCATCAATGATGCAGATTATGAAGATGAGGACACATACACTTGTGATGCCTTTGATGACAAAAGCAGTGCTCATTTCTTTGTTGAAGGTAGTAAAACTTTTTTTTTCCCCTTTAGGATACACTGAAAGAAAAAATGGGCTGGTCCAGAAAGCCTTTCTCATTTACCCTAAAAAGTAATTAAGTTGTGTTTTTTTTTTTTCTGAAGTCCATTGGTCTTTCTTCCTTTTAGAATAATCAGGAACATCCTGAAAAATGAATATATAGTACCTAAGAAAGGTAATGACATTCCTGTTCCAGAGAACTTTACCAGATGTCCTGGAGAAAGTTCATTTTCAGAGAAATGTTGCTGTAGCTAGCCAATGACTTTCTTGTTACCAGCATCCGCATTTCAGTAAAATTTCTCTTCCATCCTCTAATGTCTTGTGTTTGATATGAGGGTAGGAAGATGGTGTCCTTGTCTGCAAATAGGGCAAGGAGATCTGGATTTTCTTGATGCTGTGTCATAGTCTTGCAATCTGATATGTGGCTGTATATGTTTCTTTATCTTAAAAGGGATGTTTTAAGGCTTACTTTTAAGGCTTACTGAGGTATAAGTGCAGTATTCAAGTGAGTAAAGATGATATGAGCATGCAGGATGATCTTGGTAGAGTCCTTTCATGATTCCTGAATCTCCTTTTTCTCTTATTCTCTCCTTTACCCAGAGCAATCCATTAATATTGTAAGGGAATTGTGTGATGAGGATGTGACTGAGCCTGATGAAGTCAGATTTGAATGCGAGATATCCATTCCATCTGTGAAACCCCCCAAATGGTCTCTATGTGGAAAAGTCTTGCAGGCTACCAGCAATATTATCATGTACCAAGAAGACACCATCCACTATCTGGCCCTGCTCAAAACCTCTGCTGATATGACAGGTCCTGTTCAGTTCTCAATTGGCAAATCAAAATCCACAGCAAACCTGCTCGTCAGAGGTAATATGTCCTAGTCTGAATTAGGCTGTGAGGGATCCCTCCTGAAAAATTATTTTCCAGGCTTAGTATTTAATGTGCACGCTGCACTGCTTGGGGTCTTACAAATGTATGTATACCTGGACCAGCTACTTGCTTCCCAATTGATTGCTGGAAATAATGTCTGATGCAGTAATGGAGACGACAGTGGCTCAGGAAGGGATTAGATTAGATGATGAGTTTGATGTGTCAGGTATTTCTAATCTCTTGAGCTAAGACTAGGTGAGTCACAATAAAATACCATAAAATTAAAGACAAAAGAAGTGATTCAGGTAGCAGTGAATTGAATTTTGGTTGACTTTTCTTTTTCTTTTATAATATTATAAATCCTAGCATTAAAACTGTAAAGTTTGCAAGTTTATTAACACCTCTAAAATGAAATCTTCATAAAAATCAAGGCAGAAATATCTTAAAGAGTTTGCTCCTTAAGGGAAGCAATCATCATTCAGTTAATTATATAGTTAATATAATTAACTATACAATTCATTAATGAATTCTGCTTTCCCGCAAAGTCATTTGAATCATGAGATAGGAGAGGTTCTGTATTGGTTTCATCTGCTTAGGCGAGTTTACGTAAGTCCTTTTTAAATGCCTGGTAGCAGCCAAAAATATCTCAAATATCCTGATGGTTCTATATTTGGTTCCTGTTAACCTTCAGAGAATCCTGCTCTCTCCATGAATTCATTGGGCAAAGCTGTTGGTGAGGAGCGAGGTGCGATTAAAGCGGAACGTGCAGTCTCCAAAGAGAAGGTCAAAGCTGACTGGAGAAAGGATGATGTGGAACCCACTTCTGGCAACAGATACGAGCAGCCTGGGAAAATCCATGGTCTTGAAAAGGCAGATGCAGGTTCATACACGTCTGATACTGGCACTGATGTTGCCAAGCCAGAGGTTGACATTCAGAGTAAGTACTGTAGACCACACTGGCCAGTCAAGGGGTGCTGGGGATATGTATGGTCTTGATGACTTTGTCTCACACCTATCCCTCCATGAGCCTCCAGGGTCTCCACCATGCACCAATGGTGCCAAAATTTATTACGTAACACAGTGACACCTGAACAACCATCATTACTCTTCTTTTGCAAGTGTTTAAATGATGTTTTAATGAAAGTCATTGGATATGTCAAGCACATACCAGCTACGTCTCCTTCCTGACTACCCTAAAATGGAGAAATCCTGTCTAGAAGAGCTACTAACTTATTAAAACACAAGAACTTTGTGTTTCACATGGTTCAGCTGTTTATTCAGTCAGTTGTGACTACATGAAGATTAGAACGTGGTCTATTAAGGAATCCTATAATTCACCCTGTCCTTTAATCCGTCTGTCTGCCTGTTGAAAAGAATGGGGTGTTCAAGGCTTTCAAACTTCTGTTTGTCGGTGAAGCTCATCTTGAATTTCAGTACATTTTGAACACTGGGATGGGTTGACTGGTGAGAAAATAACAAACATAAACATCCCATTTGTCACATAATCATGGATGAAAGCCTTTGTTTCAGAGAGCATCTCAAAGGCTCACTATGTCTAATAGTTTTTTCCACTCTCTAGTGTGTTGAATCTTGACTCTGTTCCACAGGGCAGGCTCTTTTTCACACAGTCATTCCAGAGTGAAGCCAGAGATTCACACAATCCTTTTTCTACAGCCTTGTGGTGACTCTGAGGAGAAAATGTCAACAAAATTCTCCCTGTGTCAAATGCATTAGTAAGGAATGCAGTACTGTCCCCCAAACCCTGTACATAAGTGAGCCAGATGAGCTAAAAATGCTAATACTACCACTTATATCATTCTTTAAAGCCTTTTCTATTTATAAGCACTGTATTAACCTACTTTTTGCTTCCAGAATTAGACATTAGCATAACCAAACGTCTGAAGAATACTGAAATCCAAGAGGGAGAAGATTGCACTTTTGAGTGTATTTTATCCCGTGAAAGCATTGATGGATTCCACTGGACACTGAATGGGAGCAAAGTGGAAAACAGTGGACAGTTTGAAGTATTTAACACAGGTCGGAAATATGTCCTCAATATCAAAGGAGCGACTCTTGCTGATGCTGGAGAAGTCATTTTCACTGCCTGTGGTCTAACCTCCAAGGCCTCTCTCGTTGTGAAAGGTAATGACATCAAACTGATTCTGGGGATTGAGTGTTTTCTTTTCATAGCATATCTCAGTAAGCGTTGAGGGCAAATTCCAGATGTGATGGAAGTGAATAGCAACCTTCCTGTGATCCCAGAGGCAGTGAGAATTTCCCTGCAAAATAAGTGAAACGCTGAAGCTTATAGATACTTGAAGAATTGCAGAATGCACAGGTTAGTGCTGCAAGGACATGTCTCTACTTCTAGCTCCATTAACAATAGATCAAGAACGATCTGTCTGAAAAACTGTAGGATCATGACTGGCTGTAAAGGGGCTCTGCAACGAGTGCCTCCGCACTAGATACCTCATTGTGTAGATGTCTGTTGAGGTAAATCAACCCTAATACACACTCTAGTAAAGATAAAATGACAGCTTCTGATGTGAATGCCATCTAGGCAAGTCTGCAATTCCTGTAAGTGATCACTACTGTTCACTGAGAGCCCATAACTGCAAATAATAAGTACTAAACAAGAACAATTCTTTTTTTTTGAAATCAGCAAGCAACAGCCTCTTTAATTGTTAAGGATAAATTGTTTTGTTTTAAGAAAGACTTGGTCCATTAGCATAGCTTAGTACCAACGAGTGGGTGCTATCTACCATCCTTGACTTCAGATGAACTTTCCTGGCCTATGGCACCTGAGTATCCAGACTTTATGCTTTCAAAAGGTATTTTAAATCCTCTAGAAAGTGTTGCAAGCAATGACCATGGAGAGATGCAAGTGTAATAACTGCTTCCACAATTCTAGACCTGGGGGCCTTCTGTCTGAGTGTCTGGACAGGCAACTTTGATTCTTAACCATCTCTGTCTTCTGAGCTGCAGTCCCATCTGGGCAAATGGTGCTCCAGACTCAAGTGCTCGAACTTACCGTGACACTTGGCTACAGTTGAGAAGTGAGTCACCAAAGTACTTTCAGGGTCTAGATTGTTAAAAATAGATGCTACATGTCAGTATATCTGCTTTTAAAAATCCACTCCCATCCAAAATCATTAAAGCACCTTTTCCTGAGATAAAAGATGATTAATGTAAGTCAGGACCATGAAATTAATATGAAATGCTGCCTTTAGAACTGTCCCATGGTGGCTCTCACATGAAGTGTCTGTATGTGCCTACTCTCACATGAACTCCAGAATTTAGTAGTGCCCAGATATTTGTACTGTAAGCGGATGAACTGACCATGTCCGTCCTTTTTGTCTCTATCTGTGGATCTTTTTGTGTCTCTTATGTGTGGTCCCAGCCATTCCAGCAGTCTTTGTAAAAAAGCTCCAAAACAAGGAAGCCAAGGAAGGCTCTACGGTAACCCTCCACGCTGAGCTCTCAAGACACGATGCACCAGTGAGATGGAAAAAAGGGTCAGTCTTGCTCCAAGCCAGCAACAAATATGAAATGAAGCAGATGGGCTGTATTGTAGAGCTGCTCATCCATGACTTACAGCTGAAGGATTCTGGGGACTACATCTGTGATTCTGGCGATGAGCAAACTATGGCATCCTTAGCAGTGAAAGGTGACAAAAGGCTTCCACTTCACCTGTTTGGTAGCTTTATATTGGCTTAAATTTTCCATAATGTATCTATCAAGGACTTTATGACAGAGAGACTGGTCCTATTCTGTGATGACAATTTCCTAGTCAACTTTGATGCATTCTGACGGGCTAGGTCTTTACAAAGTTTGTCTGCCAAGCCCTCATTTTTCCATACCCCGTACTCCCTGCAAATATTGTGTAATGATACTGCCGCATGCCCAAATACTCAATAATTACAATATGGGGTATAGGCTTTTGAGTTCTGGCTTCTGGTTCTCCAAGTGGCTGACCCATTTGGAGATGCAGGCCCTGAGATGCTTAAGAATCCAGTGGTTCTGTATGGTTCCTGCATAAAGTGGAGCTTGTTTCCAGGGATGCTCAGGGTGTGCATGCCCAGAGTTTAGTGGGGAGTGCCAAGTGTTTAGTGCTCCTGGAAATTCAGCACTTCCTATCATTCCTTGTTTGGATTTGAAGGACGTTGTAACTGAGATTTGGAATGGTGCTACAATTTTAGTAAATGTACCATTTAGGACTTTAGCAGCTTTTCTGCTTACTGATATTAAAGATGATAGCAAATGAATTCTCTTGGTATGGACGGAAATAACCATTCTGTGCAGAAAATAATTCATAAATTCAGAAACAGGGAGAGAAAACAGCAAATTAGAGTACAACTGTGAAGCAGGATCGAGTTCCCAGCAGTGAATTGATAAGACACAGGCAGTAATAAAACTTAAAAATATTCCTTTGATTGTCTTCATATAGGTTTGCCGGTGACATTTACAAAACCGCTCCAGAACAAGCAAGCACAAGAAGGAGATACTATCACTTTGAGCTGTGAACTCTCCAAACCAAAAGCCACTGTGCAGTGGAAGAAGGCTGGGGCAGTACTGCGACCAAGTGACAAATACATAATGGGCCAGAAGGGTTCTGTGGCTGAGCTGACGATTCACAACTTGGGGCAAGCTGATGCTGGAGAATACCTGTGCGAAACTGGGGACCAACAAACCTCTGCGTCTGTGCTTGTGAAAGGTGAGGATACAAGTGGGGAAGGGTTGAATGGTGTTTGCTACCAAGAGAGTGACACATGATTAAGTAAATTAACACCTAGAGACGTATAAAAGTTAAGCCTCAAGTCAGTGATTCTATGATTTAGTATTAATATCACCCACTGCACTCTGTTGATGTTTCCACAATAGCTATATTGCCTGTAAATGTTGTGTATTAAATATTTCTTCTAGATGCACACAATACAGTATAGCATGTATATGTTATAGTATAGCACCTAATAGTATATAATACATGTAATGTGTATGTGCTTACTGGGTGTGTATGTGCGCATATATATATGAACGCATATATATATATATATATACATGCGCACACACATTGTGCACTGGAAAATATGCAGCATTACAGATTAAGCATGCCTGTACAACAGTGTTTAGTGTGTTGTGTACATTATTTCTTTCAAATAATGAAGTCCAGAATTATCAAGAATGAGCATAGCAAAGTCACTAATCCAGGAAAGCAACAGGCCTCATTTGAAAGCCTTTATCAACCTCTCTTGACCTTTCCATAAAGAAGCAGAAGTAACCATTGTGGAGAAGATGAAGGACCTCTCTGCACAGGAAGGGGAAGATGCAGTGTTTGAATGCAAGCTGTCGCGGGAGACACCTGAAGAGAGCCAGTGGTTCCTGGGGGACCTTCGCCTGCAGAACAATGAACTGACAGAGATGAGAGTTCAAGGGAACGTTCACACTTTGATCCTGAGGAAGGTGACCCCAGAAGACAGTGGAGCCATCAGTTTCCAAGTCGGGCAGAACAAGGCATCGGCGCATCTGAGAGTTGAAGGTGAGCAAGCCCTGGGAAGCAGGGTGGAGGAGGTCCCGGTGAGCCCTCCCAGTTCTGCCTTGGTTACTGGAGAGGTGTGCAATGACTGGAAGAAGGAGGGCATCCTGCAGCAAACATCCAAGTTGTGTTGAAATCGGTGCCCAGGGGTATGTCAAGAATATGTTGTGAATTAATGTGACATTTATGATACTTTTGGATCATATTAGCTTATCCATCAGAAACCCGGGAAAAAAAATTCGTTACTCTTTAGAATCATTTTAAAAATTTAAAAAGTAGATTAAAAAAATATTAATTATTAAAAGTAGATCTGCAGCTACACAGATAAAAATTAATCCTATTTTTTAGTGGTGTATACATATAAACAAATCAATGTAACACTGTTTAGGTGGATATAGCTTCCTCCCAGCATCACATTTCATTAAATCATTGATGTGTTTTACGCCTCGTTGGCTTAAAAGCACAGTAAGTCCTTAAATGAGACCCAAACTCTTGTCTGGGGAGGCTACCAATGATACATTTGTGTTGCACATTAGGAGGTGTAAGGAGGTACACTCCTGTGAAAGGAGTGATCCTGAAAGCATTGGAAAAAGATGAAGTGACAGGAGACTTGCCCTGACACCTACATGACATCCAAATATTGCTGAGGTGCACACATGAAGCCGTTTGAGAGGGCTTGTTACCCAAGGGAGATGGGAGAAGTTGCCAGTGTGTCACCAACCCCTGCATGACCACTGTGTGTGCCTTTCCACTGCAGTTAAACCAGTGCTGTTTAAGGAGGAGCTCAAAAGCGTGGAGCCCAAGGAAGGGGGAACAGCCGTCCTGCACTGCGAGATCTCCAAGCCGGATGCTCCTGTTGAGTGGAGGAAGGGCGGCAAGGTCCTTGAGCCCAGCGACAAGTACGAGATGAAGCTGAAGGGCAGCGTCGCTGAGCTGATCATTCATGGTGTGGAGCCTGATGACTCTGGGGATTACACGTGTAGCACGGAATACGCAATCACCATGGGTTCTGTGCGTGTGCAAGGTAAGGTGAGATGTGATAGAAATGCTCTGACTTCTCTCCCAAAATTTCTCACCCGAGTTATCTTGACAGTAGTAGACCAAAGTTGCCTCAGAAACGTGTGTCTCTACAGTTTTAAACAATTTCTTTGGAGTAAGTATTAGGAAAAACACTGAATTTCCTGTTTTGGTTGGTTATGGCTTAAATAACTGTTGATATTCTTGATCATCTATTAAAGCGGTATAAATAAATACCCCACTGAAATCTTAAGCTAGCTTTCTGCTGCTGACCTCATGCAATGTGAATGTAGATGACTGCAACGCACAGTAGAGCCAGATATGACCTAGTCATGAGTGTCCTTTCACTGAAATAGTGTTTGCAGACCAAAAAAGACACTTCATTTCCAAATGCATAAAGGACGAAAGTCTTTTTTAAATCCCTCATAGAAATGTAAGGTCTTTTTTTTTTTTTTTTCCCCTGGAACAAGCACTACAATTTTAATATTCCTGGACAACTTGACCTGCCACATTCACCTACGAGCTCTCACACCAAGGCATGAAAAATGCGCAGTGGTGGCTTGATGGATCTCCCCTTCACAACAACTTTGTGACAGGAGTTTGGGACAGTCCACACTCTAAATCTGAAGGACGTGGCATGCGATGACTCAGGCACTGCCCCCTTCAGATTTGGGTCCCCCTTATCTTCAGCTAAGTTATAGTCAAAGGTATTTCGTTGTTAGCAAGACACAAATGGCCACCTCCACAAGTGCTCAGTGTGCTATTGCTTAGACCTTCCTCTCTGCTTTTAAATGTTGTTTGTTAGAAAATTCTTCTTTATGCACCTAAGACAGTATAGATTCACGTCTAAAAGTGTATAAAACATGTAATATGTATGTGCTTAATGTGCGTAAATATATATATACACATTATTCATCTGTAAGCATCCAACATTACAAATTGTGCATGTAAATACTTATAGAATTTAGTGCTTTCTGGATGTTAATTCTTTTAAATAACACAGTCAAGAATTGGCAAGAATGATCATAGCAAATTGATTAATCCAGGAAAGCAACAGGCCTCATTTGAAAGCCTTTATCAACCTCTCTTGACCTTTCCATAAAGAAGCAGAAGTA
>JAYECN010101496.1:0-27686 GCA_035222435.1 Microcambeva ribeirae
TTCCGTTCCTTTCCTTTCCTTTCCTTTCCTTTCCTTTCCTTTCCTTTCCTTTCCTTTCCTTTCCTTTCTGATTCAAGATACTGCAGTCATTTTATTGCAAGAAATATTTAGATCACATGAGTGCAGGTAATTAACTATATACATATATACATTAACTATATACATATATACATTAACTATATACATAAAAACTATATACAAAAATTAACTATATACATAAAGTTCTTTTTAAGTGGAAGAAATAATCCCATTTAAAATTGATAGATTACTGATGGAATATGATTTAAAATGAATCTTACTTTTCCCTTATGTTTGAATACAGACCCAGCAATAAAGTCAAATTTACATATACAGTGGCAAACATACTGAAAAATCTATAGAGTTAATAGGATACATGGCAAAGTTCCTCCTACTGAAGTAATTTGAAAAGAAATGCAGATACTTTTTATATGGATCTCATGAAAAAATCTAGCATGTCTTGAAATCAGAGTGGTTTATGAAGAGAAATGACCAAAATAAATAAATAAACAAACACAGGCTTAACATTTGAACCAGAACAAGACTTTTCCCAGGCAACTTGAAGGGGAAATCTTGCCGGCAGGAGCCAGATAGGGTTAGATCACAGGGTAAAGACATGTTTCCTGCTTTAAGGCAAGAAGAATTCCTAAAGATCCCTTCTGACCAGATCTCAGCATGTAATCTTTCTGCGCATTTGGATTTCTTGTTTTATCTATTTCTGTCCAGCAACAGTTAGACTGTTTGTACTGCTCGTTTCTCTATTCTGGTTAGAAGATAGTAGTGAGTGACTTTCCTTCCCAGTGAAAGGAGAAAATTTTGTGAACTATACAAAAAGACGCGGAGCTGGTCTGCGGTCGTATTAGGGATGAATGTGACCTCCTCAGCATCATCCTGGTGTAAACAGGATGTTCCCAATTAGAAGTCTGTAGAGTTCATGGGACCTATAAGAATGAAACCCAATGCACTCCTTGCTAATAAAACTCTTCCACTGTGTAAGTTGAGGGCCTGGAAAAGTCTAATTTCTGCTCATAATATCTCAAGAGGTGGCAAAAAGTTTCTCGTGTGCAACAAAGTGCTCCAGAGATTGCAAAACAACAACAATAAATGTACAAAGAAGTGGGGTTTAAGAAAATCAAAATGTGAGTATTACAAAGAAAGGCTTTGCAGATTTACATCTGACACCACCACCACTGCTCTCCCAATGGGAAGATTCAGCTGCAGTGTGCAGACAGTATGATGAAAGCAGCCCATCACAAGCATTCCAGTTATTTTAATTATTTCCACAGCTGCAGCGATCAATCTGCAGAAATGATGAAGATAAAACAGCAAACATGGGAGGTACAAAATCAACAGTAGCTACCACAGATGAATGAGAGGATAACAACTCTGCATTTTTGTTCTTTCCTGTGATGCCAAGACCAGTCTGGATCAAGTTTTGCCGTTCAAAAATACCAGAAAGTTGCTTACGTTTTCTGTTAATTCCTCTCATTTAACAGCAGTTCAACCCCACCAAAATTACCCTACCTTCTCTCATTACACTCTCTCCCTCCTTGCCTCTTCTGACTCACCATGGCCTCTCCTGTAGAGCAGGAACTTCATGAAATAGGATTAAAGATACTCTTTTTGATCACTTCAGGGATAATCCAAGAGAAGCCTGACCTGGGACCAGGCCACATGGGCACTTTTCTTGTGTCTTTAGAGCAGACATAAATTTTCCTTCTATCTTCTGCCATTGTGTGAAGACTTTGTGTGCATTTAAAGCAAACAAAGGGGAAGAGATTCACATCTTGATAGGCAGACCTGCAAGACTGCAGAGAAAAGAAGTTCTCTCTTCCTAATTAAAACTGAAACTCACTTCCCATTATGAGCCTAATTGCATTTCAAACAGATGCACTTCAGTCTGTGCAACTGTTCTGGCATTGTGGAAAACTGAATGAAGATTGTCTTCAGCTACATAAAGGTTAGACTCGAGCCAGGCATTTTTGGAGGAAATCTCCCTGAGCATCCTCCAGCTTGTCAAGGGAAAGCATCAGTGAGCAGCCTTTTTTATATCAGATACAGGTGCACATGAGATAAGTAAAAATCTCTGTAATTCACTTATTTTAATTGTGCTAAGACTTCAGATGGCGATGGGAAAGAGAAGGCACTGATAAGAATCGTAAGGCAATTGCTCACAGGATGAAAGAGCCACACAAGAAATCCCTATGTCCCTTTAACATAAAAGTGGATGAGTTTAAGAAATGTAAAGAAAAGCTGTGCAAAAAATACAAAGAGCCAAACACTCAAGACCCATATGAACTAATTCTGAACAAAGTATGGATCCAGTCTTTCAATCAACAAGCATATTGACTGGAAAACTTTGAGAAAGCTCTTGGGGAATTTCTTCAGCAATGCAGCTGGAAAGAACACATTTTCACCAGAGCTGATGCTGTCAGACACTGCCAAATGCCACTTTCTGGTACTCTGCTCTCTCATGCAGCTGTAAACTGGGTTATCACCACTGAAAATAAATGGTTTTATGCAAAAATAAGATGATTGGGAAGAATTAGCAAGGGGCCTTAAACCTACCTGGATGCTGTTGGAAAGACACTTCTGCTTTGCCTGTCTATTCCCTTCACTTTGCTTATTTTAATTACTGTACTGCACAGACTCTAGTGTTCACAGCATTGCAAACAGGAAGTGAATGGCGGTGAATGGAGGGAATAGACACATCATTACTGTCTCAAAATACTGTCCAGATACCACACCATAAATGCAGAGGAGCTATTCAAGATGGCTAGAAATCCACGAAAAATTTGCTGAGAGGAAATGATAAGAGGATCACTTTTCAAAAGAGGATGCAACAAGTGGACTTGAAATTTTCTGCTGTTTCACTTTTGCATATTCTTTTTAAAAGGTGCCTTTTGCACAGTGTTTCATCAAGATGGCCCCTGCTATACATCTACGTGGACACTATCATGGAGATAGAGGACTCAACACGTTTCTTTTTAGTAACCTCCCACTAATCCCTAGAGCATGTTTGTGCATTCAAGAAATGTGCCCTGAGGTGGTTATCAAGATGGGGATTAACTGTGAGTAGCATCTTCAAAGCTCCTGACATTAATTCTAAGGCTGAATCAAGCAAGATAATGCAAGGAATAATGTGTTATTTTTAGCATCATATTCTTCAGACAGTACAAACTGACCCAATATCATTTATTTCAACAGAGAGATGTAAATACACATCAGATACAAGTGCAGATCAGATAAATTTGGGGTGGGGAGTTGGGAGAGCATGTGGTCTGTAACCTGAAATCTCTGTTAAAACAAACTCTTTTAGACAAACAAAAGTTTATGGTGCTCATCTAATATGATATAGCTCTTCTGCTTGGGGAATAAAGGTACTTGGACCATGCCCTTAACAAGCCCTGGAGGAAGAGGGAGGCCTCTGAGTATACTTACAAATGCAGGCACTTCCTCTGCAAATATGAATCTGAGCATATTTACGCAGGATGTGGTGGGCCACACTTTGTTTTGCCACTGGTCTAACTGTGCCTTCTGAAGATGTCTCTCTTAAAATTCGTTTCTTGCATTGTGGAACACTTACTGGTGTGTTTTTTGCAGTGACTTCAGCAGTCACATTGTTAGATGGGTATAGATAGATAGATAATCTGTCTAATTCTACACCTGAAGTTATATTGCAGCCAATATGAGATCTAGCCAGTTTTATAATTCCACCCGTATGTTATAAGGATTTGCCACATACTTTAACGTAAGTGCTACATATGTCATCAACTTTGTGGTAAATATGTCTATTTTTCCTCCTGGAATTACAGAAGGGAGAAGTTAGTGTCTGGTACATTCCATTATTTATTGTCTCAATTCAGTGCAATTCAATATATTGTGTTAATTTCCTTTTCCTTTTTTAAAAGAAATAATAATCTGTCATTGAGGTTGTAACAGCTCCAATGTTAATGGAATTGTATGAGACAATGTCATTGAAATTGGATCGGTCCAAATGGAATCATTGCTGTTCGTCCATTGAGATCTTAATGGCTCCATCAATCGACTTGTATAGGACAGAGCCCAAGGTGTTTTGAGGAAGCTTTGAGGTGCATCTAAGTGTGCTGAGCCTTTGTGCACCTGGGAAGCACAATAACAGGAAATCAAAAGTACAGTTCCAAAATCTCCTAGAGACTCGTTATCTGCAGATCGCACACACTGGAGGCTCCTCTGGAGCCGGCATGGCCTGTCACATGGATGTGTATAGTTTGTGAATCCCTGAAATAATAGGTAGGGCTAAAGCTGCACCTATGTGTATTTAGGGATCATTCATCCACAGATCTAAATCTCGGTGGTGACTTAGGGTGCTTAGAAGTTCCTTAGGAAGCTTTTTAGTAAATTGAAGCCCATATCTAGGAGTTTATTTCCTCTGTTTAGTATTTCACCCTTTTTAATATTGCTACAAATTCCTGCAGGTACCATTCTTCATTATTATTTCCCGAGGTTGGGTATGTTCATATTTTTATTTAGAAGGAACACAGTAAAAACACCTGAACTCAGGGAATTTTCTGCCTTTGCGTTCTGACTGATGACTGCAAAAACAGAAACAACTTTTCTATGTTTTATATGTTATCCATGGGAACTGAATAACACAGACCTTTGGGCAATTTCCAGGATGTGTAAGTCGGACAAAGAAGTGTTTGAATCCCGAGACATCTATCTGTGACATGGTTTTGCTCTCACAGGAAGAGGACCGATTGCTGGGAAGCACAGACTGACTCCTCTAACTCTTTAATGGAGTGATAGGGAATGTCAGAAGTTTGCCAGAAAGAGCTTTTTGCTATAAATTTAATCCTATTTTCAGTACTATTTCCAGAGACCTGCAAAACCAGTCTTTTGTCTTGTCAGCCTGTCTTAAGAGAGTTATGAGTGATTTCTTTCTGTATGCAATGCAGGAGATTTCTCCATAAAGAACAAACATGGGCATCCCCACTAGTGTCTGATGGGAATTTCCTTGCCTGATCACATCATTGTCTTCCTCAGCAGTTTTGGTCGTAAGGGTGTTTCTGTAGCAATTTGAAAAGCCATGTGAGAACTGTGAAGTGATATATTGTGGGCTACAGATAATCAAAATTTTATTTACTGAGACAAATTTTCAGTTTCAAGAAAATTAAATTTTTAAAAAATAAGTTTAGCTTGATTTTTTTGTGTCAATATTATAAACTCCCAAGTCATATTCCCTTAGTGCAGGATATATTCCCACCTCTTTTCCTTAGAAATCCAAGAAATGTAATCTTTCAGTTGTGATATCGTCACCTTGCAGTCTTAGCGCTCTCAGTGTCTTGTCTTCCTCTTTTGGACTGAAAAAATAAAGCAGATAATAAAGGCAGGAGAAAGGTGTTGGAGTGAAAATTTTGAAAGAGACAAAAAGCAAAAGCTCCTATTTTTTGACTTTTTCTTATTCTTTCCACCCAGTTGATTTGCCATAGTGATATTGTCTCATATTAATTCTTATTATCAATTTGTTTGCTTTCCATTTGCCTAGCACCAGGGAAAAATGCTTTTTTTTTTTTTCCCAAGGACAGATGTGACACAGGTCCACACCCTCAGCCAGTTCCATGTGTCCACATAAGGCAAATATTTTCAAATCTCCATACTGCAGGCAGAAGGGTTGTGCACTGCAGTGTATCAAAATCCCAGTGGTTTGTTCTGTGTTTTCCACTACCCAATAATCACTCTGCATCAAATCCCACATCCTGTCTTTTTGCTATCCAATAAAGAAGAGGATGAACTGGGCTATACATCTGACTGTAAATACCTGTGATCAAAAGAAATTCCACTTTACTCTCTAAAGTAGACTTATCATGTGTATATCTTGTCAGTCAGCATTATGGTACATCACGGATAAAGCTTATGTTCTTACACTGACATCTTAAGAGAGCACATGTAAATCGCCTTGTATGGCTGGCCCAGAAAAATGTGGAAAGTAGGCATTAAGTAATATTTTTTTTCACTCCTATGCAGCTGTCACTGCTGTTTCCAATGCTGCATTTCTAGTTCATTGCTTGATGTTATTCTCATAAGTCTTGGGCTGACCAAAAAGGACAAGACAAATAACTTGAAAATTAAAAACACATGAATTCCAGCATCTTGGTATGTGGTCTGACACCATGATAGCATCTTCAATCCTACACAGCTAATAAAGCCAACATTATTGTTGGCAAAGCTTCAGGAACAAAGCACAAACAATAAAGGGGCTTTATTCTCATTTAACTCACAAATGCAAAAGAAAATTCACCTTCTCTGCCATTTTGTTTAAAGGGGAACATTGCGTGGTGTGCATGTGTGAGAACGAATGAGAGAACGTGCAAGACAAAATCTAAATTTTCATCTAAAAAAAAAATGGAATATGAAATCAAACTGTTTGAAATGCTGTTGCCAAGTCTCATGAGGGTTGTGGTGCAAGTGCCATGTGTACCCATTTGGCTATATAAAGATGCTTGTTTTCTCAATCAACTTCTGCCACCCAAGAGCCATCACAGCCTTCTAGCTTGATGACTAAGTTCATCGTGGGAGTTCAGCTCATGTGTTCTGTCTTAGGCAGCAAACACGGATTAAAATAATTCTGCTTTCAGCAGATATTTCTCAGTTTCTTCACAGAGTTCAATGGGATTTTTCTGATACATAAATTTTACCCATGCAATTGAGCTGACTGTTAAGCATACAAAAAAGAAAGGGAGGCCCCTTGTTGCTTCTAAGCCAAATTTCCTCATTTCTGCTTCCCCGGTTACTTCACAAACAAGATATAATTAAGCAGTTTTGTTTCTCATGATATTAAGACTAAAGATAAAGCCATTTCAGCTATTTCTAGGCATTTTTAGAAGGATTATCAACAATTCACTGGTAACAACCGAGAGACTGAGAACAGATGGTATGTGATTCTAGATTCTGCCACATTCCTATAAATGTATTAATTTACTATTGAAACGAAGTAGGGTTTTATGTCATTCATGAAAGGAGAGAATGACATGAAAAAGATTGATCAGTGATGATAATGTGTTTTTTTTTTTTTTTTTTTTTTTGGTAAATGCATAAATAAATATTTAAATTCATGTATTAATTTAATATCACCTTTCACCACATATTCAAACTGAAGAGGGATCTCATAAAGTAATGGAAAAGAAAAAATGAAATAATGAAAAATATGTGAAACAGGTTATTCCATCAGCCTTGTTAAGAAAATATTAGCCTAAAAATAGTGATATAGTCGTAAAGCTGTATAGCTTAATTTAAAAATTTTGTCAGTTCTAAGATATTGGGAAAACGCAGATGGTACAAGTCCATGTGTTCCTTATAAACATATGTCTGTCCCTCCTCTTTTAGTCCCAAAAGAGGTGATTTACATCCTGAACTAAATAATTAACTGTATTTCAAGATTTTAAATGAGTTATTCATGCAATTTAGATCTATACAATAAGATATAACATCAGGATTATAAAAGAAAGTCAAATGCAAAAGCTTTGATACAAATGAGTATTTGGAAAACTAAGATGTCAACTATCCCTAAAACATTTAAAAAAAAAAAGTTGTCACTGCTACTTTGTTAGTACTCTTCTTGCATTTCTGTTGCGTGATGATTCTGGCAGACATAGATAAATAATGGGTGGATGCACACTGAATAAAAGAAAGCAAAGCAGAGAATAACATTTTCAGAAAATCCTCAAGATCTCCCAAATATATAATAATATGTCTCATCTTCAGTATATAAAAAGAAAACTATTAGCAATAGATAAATAACTAAATAAGCATTTGCTTTTATAAAACACAGAAATCTTACAGTAATGGACACAAACCTGAAACCTAGGATAGTTCAGATACTACAGTTAAGCAAAAATATTCTACAGCATTTATATGTTAGACGAAAACAGCTCAAAAGTTAACTATTTACAGCAACTGTCTACAAGCTAGCTACAGAGCTACAGAGCAGGAGTTATTCACAGAAATTATTCAGTGAAAGATTGTGAATAATGAACTAATTTAGGAAAATCACAATCTGTTCATGGACAATTTGTGAGCCAAAGAGAGTTGAAATTCATCAACTAAATTATTTGTTATAAATTATTCACCAAGCTCTAATGAGCACCCAAAAATATGGCTGCTTATCTGAAACTTATTCAAATTAACAAAACTGTTTCTGTCTGTGTAAGAAGGCTAGAAATATTCTTTTGTACTTTTCAATATCTCTTGACATTATTTTCATTTTATTTATGTTCCAAGCTAAAATATGAAGCACACAGAACAATGCAAAAAAAAAAGACAATAAAAAGGAGGTACAAAAAAGTATTTTTAATATCTTTTTTTTTTTTTTTTTCTTTCTCTACTGAGTTTAATGTAAGCTTGTGGTAAAAGTATACTAGAGAGCACAGATTTTACTATTGCTGTTGTTTAATCTGAACCAGTCCATAAATCGCCTTGACCACAGAAAATTATACATCTCCTTCTTTGGTAGTTTACATTCTGATAGCTTAGTCTTCTGATTTTAGGATATAGAATGCAAAGAACCACTGACTGAAAATGCTATTGGAAAATAGAATTCCATATTTTGTATTCCTGACAGTGTTAATTCAACTTACCAGAGGAAAAAAAAAAAAAAAGTTTAACAGTCTAACCTGTTGCTTTGTCTTTAATTATCCTGATTTTCCAATTTCTTTAAACAAAGAGTGAGCACAATACTGTTACTAGCAATGCTATGAATAAATATTTGAGCAATTTGTGACTTTTATTTTATTTGATTTAAAATGACTACAAAAAATAATGACAAATACCACCTTACATTTAATAACGTTGATCAGCTTCTGTTGTATGGATCATCCTAACTGCTTAAAGTGCATTAGCTACTAGATAAAGTACAGGCATTCTGTGTATTTTATATACGGATGTTATTGAGTCTGTATTCAGCAGTGAATATGCACTGCAATTCAATATCTAAGGTTCTAAATATTTTTGGGTCTGACCTGAACATTAATGAATTCTATAGAGAGATTTTAGTTGAGTTTAAAGGGCGTTGGATTAAAAAAAAAAAAAAAAAAAAAAAAAAAGTTGGCAAATTATTTTGCATATTGCATATTTTAGCCAGCTAACTGAAGAGTAATTCATTTCATTTAATTTTCTATGTCTAAATGTTCAGCTTTGGGCTAGTTACCATATAGTCTCTTCACATTCAGTTGGAAAAAAATAGTCACTTTTGAGCAGTCTGATTTATCTGAGATGCCCTTTTCAATAAGAATAATTGACTTACAGAAGTGCACAGTGTTCTGTGCTGGCTACAGAAGGAATCTGGATTGATTAGCTCAAAGCTAAATATCTAACTTTTAGACACCTGTGATAAAGGGGATGAGTATCACTATAAGTTGACAATGTAGTTTTCTTAGCTTCTTTTTTAGTTAGGAGAATGAGGCTCATCTAGAAGGTAACAGGTTTTCGCTGGGCTGCGTAGCAGTTTCTGAAGATGCTTTTCTTTCTCTACTGAGCTTACAGTGATTCAATCACTAACATTCAAACTTCAGTGATATGCAGAAAGTTATGACAGAAAAATAGGGCATAGGCATCAAGGAATCTCGGTTAGTTTTCTATAGTTTGGTAAGTGAATTTGACCTAAGTGTCTGGACTTGGACTATATAGGTGGATTTTCCTTTGATATTGCACACACAATATCTTTTGTTTGTTCCTCAGAGGAAATTGTCAATCAGACCTCTGATTTTGGATTTTGTTTATTTAAGATGACAAATTATCTCCACTCTCCCAGCAGATTCTCTGCAATGGTAGACTTAAACATTCATCTGAGAGACAGAAAGAATTATGTCAACACAAAGGTGAATATTAGTGCCATGATCTGGGACTAGGAGACCTGCTACCCTGGGAAATTACTAGATTTCTTTTGAACCTACAGATTTTACTGAAACCTTCAGAAGTGTGATAGAAAAACTGAAGCTTATGTTTCCAGTAATAAAAGGATTTATTTGTATTGAAGTGCAGAACACATTTGAACAATGTGAACATAAAGGAAAACAGAAGTAAATATTAAGGTGTTAGTTTAGTTTTGTTTTTCTTTCAAAGGAAAAGATTCAAAAAAACTCCAGAAGGTAAAAAAAAAAAAGATTTTTTTCCATGCTCCAGCTCTTACGCTTCAGTTGTGACTTCCATTTCTAAGTTAGACATTAAGAAATAAAAGAATTGCATTGACAGGAACCCACATTATTAAAATTCCCAGCCAGTTTTCCCAGGTCTATATTTGATCCACATTTTGCAGCTGTGGAAGCTGTACAAGAATACACACATACATTTTCAGCCTTTCCACAATCTGAAACCAAAAGCTGCTTTGAACTCAATCTCACTTTCTGCTATCTGTGTTTTCAGCAGTATTTAATTATAAATAACTATATCAGGAATGATGGAGTGCAGGTTCAGTAATATACTTTAATCTTGGGAGATATAAATTTAATCTAAATGCCATATTTGCTCTTAGTAGCCTACAGGAAAATGAGCTGTTTTTCTATCTCTTACTTTGAAATGATGATATTGACACTTCACAAGGGCACTATATATAGATAAGTATTCTAAGGCATTCAGATATCATTGTGATATGGCCATATGTACTGGGTATATAAGGCTTGCATAATAGAACTCAGTAACTGCTCAGTAACAGTGTTCCCACCTGGATGCTCCAAAATGCATCACAGTCTACTAAATCATATACCCTCATATGTGTCAAAGATGAATGAACATGATGAAATAGCTTTCACTAAGTAGTCATTTATTTAGTGTCTCTTTAGAGCCTTGTGCGATTTTATGTTACATTTTTCCACTTAAAGTAATAATTGCATTCTATAGTTTACAATTTGTGCTTTGTTAGTTAGAACTTCATGATTAGCATTGCCATCATTTCTTTTTTATCCATGTAAGGTGTATATTTTATGCAAATTATAAATCAAATGTGTTTAATCTATATTTATTTTTTAATTATTTGCAATATCAATGGAGAAGATCTCAGGTTCTTAAGTCTTAACATACTTTATAAAGGCATACACATATGTGCTCTGTAATGGAATTAATTAATTGCATATATACATACACTTGGCTTTCCTAGACAATGACTATCAAAAGTTCAACATTTTAGTGACTGCACATTGTTTTGTAACTTAACTACTGAGCATCTTATTATACAAATAACTTTGAACTTTCTTTATTCCTTTAAATCTGTCTAGTCAATTTCGTTACACCAGTTTTATTTCAGTAACTATGATGCTGTATAAGCTCATCATGATTGTTTCGGAAAGCTATAATGGTGATAAATTGTTCTTCTGTTTGCTTTCGGATGACGTCTATGTAAATGCACTATAGAAAGCTATATTTTAATTGGAAAAGTTAATTCTGTAATGAAATAGTCATTTGTTCACTTTGAGCCCACTTAACACTGTAATTGTTGAATACATTTGAACCAATAATAAAATTTAGAACAATGTGAGAAGGACACATGAGCCTTCCAGGTCCTGCACTGCTGTTGTTACAGATTATACATCTCACAAAAAGCATGTAAATAATGAGCATGTTAGCAATTCTCTAGCTGCACAATCTACACCCAAATCTCTGTTTTGTAAAAAAATTATTTATTTATCTATTTATTGCTTATTTAGGACAGTGTTTAGTGTTTTGTCTTGCAAGTACTAACATAGATCTAAGTACGTTCGGGCTCTCAACAGCTCCAGGTCCAGCAGAAGTAGAGAGTGAGCAGCCATAAGGTCGCATGTGAGAACTTGACAGATTGTTGGGCAATGTGAAAAAATGGATTTATTGAATGTATATTTGATTAGAAGTAATTAAGACTGTATAAGTAATTAAGACTGTGTAAGACTACAGTTCCATAGCACATGACACAGTCAGTCTCATCATGTCTACTGATCCAAAGAGGGAGACAGGAATGCACCATATGTCGCTCTTGGATTATGACTTCCTGAACAGTTTATACTGCATGTAAACATATATATGTGCCTATATATATTCTGATATTCTCACACATGTACACACACACACACACACACACACACACACACAAGTATATATACACATACATACACATAATGTATTGGTGGGCAGATGTGTGTATATATGTGTGATGCATATATATAATATATGAGTATATGTATGTATATATAATGTGTGTGAGTGTGCATGTGTCTGCAATATCCATATATATGTTTTGGTTTACCTATTAAAATTCATTAATATTCTGATGAGTTGAGAGCCTAGATTATGGAAAAAATCAGTTAAAGTTTATTTCCCCTTATTTCCAAAAAAACACAGTTCACAGACATTTTCAGTTCTTCCGTATGTGTTTCTGGCAATTGGACAATTGATTATTTACATAGGTTCTGAGATAGATTGAGATATTTACAGTAGTAGATCAGTTAAGCCATTGATAAGTTAATACCTTTGTTTACATCTTATAGTACTTTGCTTTCACCACTGTGACTAAGCATAAAGCTGCTTGGAGTCTATTTTATCTTAAAAAAATGACTCACTTGTGCAGACCTCATCTATGTTAGTTTTAACAAAGTTGTAAATACTGCTTCAAAAAGGATAACATAAATGTGTTCCAACACCTCTATCCTTAAAAATACCAGATCTTGGAAACAAGGTAGCCTTGAGTAGTGCTTGAATGGTCTCCACTTCTCTCAGTAGGGCTGTGCAGATTAGAAAGAAATTATTCCAAACAAAATTGCCAGGATTTGTTAGTGTCATTTTTCACCCAAAGCAGCATTTTATCTGATATTTGGCTTGTTTGGTAAGTACAAAATAAACAGCCTACTAAACAGACTCCATGACTTGATTACACTATAAACAGATAATCACAGGAAAAGATTAGCTCATACCTCCCTTTACTAAACATGTCCAGATAACATCAGAGAGTCAAAAGGGGTGAGTAAACAGAAGTAGCCACCTACTAGGATAAGTGAATTCCCTAATTCTGGCAATTGTTGATGGGTTAGGCTGCTTTACTACTCAGCAGGATCTTTACAAGCCTCTTCAGCAGTATTTTTTTAGAAGTCTCCCGTCTCTCCCCCTCCACGCACACACACACACTGACACACACTAAGATCTCTTAATATTGGTTTTCTCACATAGCTTTGGGTGTTACCTTAGGTGGAGAGTTTTCAAAACCCGCTGCTGGCCTAAGCTCTCCTGATGTTTTAAACAAAAGTTTAGTTAATACAGAGATAGCTCAGAAATCTTAAAATCATAGCTTAAAAAGTTCAAGGAAAGAGGATAAAAATATGATTCCCATAACCAGCCTTTGCATAAGAAGTCCATAGATTTTTACCAAAGGAGATATAAATATAGACATTTGTGCAAAAGTAGTTTTCCTCTCTTTAAAATTTTCTTATCAATCTAAATTGAACTAAATAAAAAAATAGGCCGTCATGTCCAAAAATGTTACCTTTGTATCCTAGCTTCCTCCCATTAAATAGAAATACCTAAATCAGGAATGTAGTTACCTGAACTTCTTCATTGCTGATGTGAAGGAGAAAAGAATGGTTTAAAATGAATTGAATCACCCTATAAAGGAACTTCTCTATCTACTAACTAGAACCTAGAAGCCTAGGCTTCTACATATCTAACTTTAATGTTTAAAGGTGATAACCCTCCAAGCTCTCTTGTGAACCTATTTTTCACTTTATTTAGCATTTTATTTAGCAAGTAAGAATGAGGACAAGTAACACTTTTTGAATCTTTTTTTTTTTTTTTTGGTGTCTCATTGTTCCCTGGATATGAATGTTGTTGGTTTTCTCAGAATTAAGGAGTATTTGTGTCCTTTGGAGGAATTGATTCCAGTGATATCAATGCCCAAGATGTCTTTGCCAACTACTAAACCTGAGCCCTTTCCTTACACAGTCCTATAGCATCTAACTTTATGTTTTCCTACTCTTCTCATTTTCCTTACTCTGTTTCAGTGCTGTGTTTGCATATGAATGACCAAAAGAGGCTGAAGCTGAGATGAGTCACTGCTATTTGCAGCACATGGGTGCCTGATTTGTAGTGGATCTCTGAACTCAAAGTGCCTGTTGGCTTCCTTGCTTGCTGCAGCCTTGCCAGTATGGTGAGGTTCATACTTGTCCAATTTGCATCAGTGTCCACAGAGCAGGAAAGGATCATGCCAAAAGTCAATCCAAGGAACAGTGCATAGCACATCACAGTACTGCAAGGAAATACAAATGAACATATATGTATATGCTTATGCATAAATATTCACATATGCTCATAAATATATATATATACATCCCGAACCAAAAATAAGGTCCAAACAGGTTTTTAAGGACTTGGTAGAAATAGCAGCCACTCCCTGCTTGCCAACTCAGCTTTCTTTTACAATAGCTTTTCTTTTCCAGATTTATGTCAATATTAATACTCATTAATTTCATAAAACTTTGATTTCCAGACTGCTAGGGCCAGATTGCACAGATATAGTACATACCAGCCAATGCAAGAGTGTTTGCAAAGCACTGAGATTGTTAATTGGCTTCTGTTGTCCCATATTCCTGTGTGTGTTCTCTTTCCTCACACCTTATCCCTTACTTTTCCAACTTGTACAAAATATCTTTTGGTTGTACTTTTCTCCTTGCCTGCCTTTGTAAGGGTTCTGTCCCTCCGAGGTTTTTGAGTTTATTTATTGTTTTTTTTCCTTTGCCTTATCACTATTTCCATTAACTTGGCTTCTGTTGTTGTTTTGTGTTATTTGATAACTCACAAATTCACTTCAGTGACCTTGACTTCACCCACCCACTTCTTCCTGAACATATGATCTAGATTGTCCAGTTCATTAGCAAAATTCAGTATGTAAAAAAACATGCAAAAAAATAAACTTTCACTCTCTCCTTTTTTTCTTTCTTCCTTTTTTCTTTTTTTTTTTTTTTTCTTCTCCCCAGTTCTACTCTCTTGTTATCTTACCTGGTCTACTCATGCTCATGTTAGCTTCTCATGCTAACAGACTGCCATTCAGCATGTCAGTCACTGTGCTGCGCTAACGTGGCTATTCTCCACTCCTCCTTCCTCCTTTTCAACATTCTTAGGGCTCAATGGGTTCTTTTTTGCACAGTATCCTGGAATATACCCTTCTTTTAGAAACCTTAAGGATAAAACGGAAGCATTCAGTGCTGCAGTCTCTTCTGAGTCACAATGACAATACGCTAGGAGGTATTCCCTGGCAGAGAGGAAAAAAAAAAGGAAAAAAAAAGAAGAAAAGTTTATCTTTAAACTTATACATGATTTTTTTTGGATCATGTGGATGTATTTGTATCTAGATATAAAATATAAAAATATATAAAAAATATAAATATAATATAAATATATACATGTAATATTTATATTTATATTTATATTTATATTTATATTTAGCAAATATAAAAAAAATTAATAATGGACAAATTTATTAAATCAGTATTCTTTTTAGAATTCTTCTTGTAGAATCTTAATGGTCCATCCTGACTCAGACATACCTTTTATTCAAAGATGACAGATTTTACCTCACTCCCTGCCTGCCTGCATTCACAACAGGGACGAAAGATTCTTACTTAATAACAACAAAGACTCTCCCAGTCTTGTCTGCCAGAGTCTTTTAGCAGTCACATGTCACTTCCTGTAACATATTTCAGTTTCATGTGTCAATAAAATAGCAGCTAGGGATTTAGCCTAATAGATTCAAGAAGGATCAAATGGGCCGTAGAAAAATAACATTGCAGTATTTCTGTTAGCAGATTATGATAGTTGAAAAAGTTCAGTTTGTCTTTATGGTTTTTAGCAAGTTGATCTTTAAATTTTGAAAATAAGTTTGTATTTTTAATACAGCAATACAGGCCCTCCAGTGGCATTTGACATGATTTTTGAATATTTTATGTATAAATGTAGAGAAGTAAGACCTGCTGCAGTTCTAATTACTTTGAAGATGCAATACCACACCTTCTGCCAAAGAAGCCTGGGTACAGCATGAAATATATAATTTGGCCCTCATTCTAGATTTGCACATTTATCTGACTCTACTCAGAAACAGCTTATCAGTTGTGAAATTATTTTTCAAATTAGAGGACTGATCCTGTTGAGATCACTGTCTTGAAAGAGCAATTGATAGTGCTATAGAACTGTGTTCTGGTTCACTCTTTCATCTGATCGTTGTACACACTGTCATTTGTTTCATAAAAAATCATTACGTATTAAGTGCTTTATCATGCCCATGAAGGGGATGAAAGAAAGGCATTTTCATACACTCAAATTATTTATACTTTTCAATAAAGATACATAAACATGGCATACATATATTCTTTTGTTATTTTTATGTCACCATAAAATGAAATGAGGCCAGTGAAATCTCCCAGTCATTTATGTTTATTATACTGTAACTATCTCAAGTTTGTTTCTAGTTCTTGAGAGTGCTGGGCATTTAGCAAGGATGCTCTTTCTGTGGTTCTTTCTTACTAAGCTGTGCAGCAAAGTGTGATCAGAAAACAAATACCAAAACAGAACAAAACAATATCCCCAGCCTATCACCAGGCCTGGCCATTGAGAAAGAGGTAGAAAAAGAGAGAAGTTGCATTAGTGAGAGCTAGTAGTTTCCTTTGAAGGTAAATTGCCTGCATTCTGAGCTGAAAATATTCCCTCAAGACTGTCACCTCTGCAAACAGTGAAGTTCAGGCTGGTGGATTTCATGACATTATGCTACATTCAATGCAGTCAAATGCCAAAAATATATCATGCCTAATTAATCCAGTGCTTTGTAGATACAGTAATTTGGAAATGCTTATGACAACAGCCCCTGGCCAGCATACTTAGAGGCACAATTTTGTCAATACAGCTTGAAGTACTTGTCCCAAAACCTGGGCTGCAGACACATGAGTGAATGAAATTTCTACAGGTGACCTTGGCTCTCTGAATTTTGATTTTGAATATTCATTTTCACCTACGGAAAGACATTTAGAAGTACTAATTTTATTTTTATTTATAACATTTCACAATTCTATAATACTATATTAAGTTACTAAAGAACACAGGAACTGGAAGCAAAGACTGCACTAGATCTTTGTGCTAATGAAAAAGTGAAGTTTCATACACCTTGTTTTACATCTTTTCATGTTAGCTAAAGTGCATCTTTCCTTACCCCCGTTCTATTCCCTTTTTTTTTTTTTTTTATTTTATTTTATTTTTGGAAAATCAGTTTAATATAGATAATTTGTTTGACCTAATTTATAATGCAACACCACAGATTGTTTTTCTAGAAGAATAAGGGGCAAAAAGAAGGGGCAGCGTGGAAGTCAAAACAAATGGCTGGAGAGAGGTGTGTTTCATACTGATAAAAAGGAATGAGGAATAGTGCTGTGAGAAAATACTAGTTTTGACATTGCAGAGTACAGTAAACATTAAAGGAGATGATGATCCAGAATCCAAAATATTCCTTAAAAATAGATTTGCAAGAAAAACAAAATACAAAATATGAACAAGGGTTTTATTCTGTGTATGTCACTTAATTCCAGAAATCACAAAACAGAAGAATTTTGACGAACACTGGACAATGACTTGTAAAGCAGGACTCTGAACCTGTGTGAACTGTTACATGAAAGGAGACTTTTGTAGTTTACAGATTACATGACAAGCACAAGAAGAAGATATGCAATAGAAATAATTTCCATAGCATTTATTTTAATTTCTTTTTAATTCATATCAAATAACACCACTGCTTGCTGAGAATATAAATGACTATAATTTGCTCATAAAGTAATATATTCCTTTGTGCATGAACTTCTGACTGTTCTTGCATTCTACTATATTTCTGCTATAATTTGCAACAAACAAAACTTCATTTTGTAGCAGTTATTTGATGCAATGCCTCCCTTGCCTTTTGCTCTTGGAATTAGTCACTTGAAATCCTCATGGAATTACATCTCTTGCTCTGCTGCACACTATGCAAGAACACCTGTCTTGCCAAGAAAATAATAGTAGTCAAGGGCAATTTTCAGGATGACGAAGGCTTGGCCAATTAGAATAAATTGCAAAAAAATCCTTAAAACCTCACAATATAATTTTAGACAGTTTTAAGGGATTTTTATATGAAAAAAAAAATACAGGACATAAGTTTGGTAACAAATATCACAACTGATTTTCTTTTTTTCTTTAATTCAGAGTACATAAACTTTCAATGCTATTAATAAAGTAGACTACTGTTTATCTGAACTTGTTTATCCATCTTTCACATCCTTTCTGAGAGCAGAGAAAGATTAGAAGGGAGCTTAGAGGAACAAGCAGCTGATAGGATTGCAATGTAATTGTTTTGCTTTACGGTCCAGCAGTCACCCTCCATTTTAGAAAGGGAGGCATGAAGATAAAAATGGCCTCTAGTAAATATTAAGATACTGTTACATTAGATACATTACAAGAATTCTGAGCTAATATTAAAATTATGATAGTTATATATTGTAGAAAGAAAGCATGGTGAAAAAGTGGTAAATAGAGGTTTTTTTTTTGTTTTGTTTTGTTTTTTTTTTTTAAGAATCTAAATAGATCTTTCTAATCTTTCTAGCTGGAAGGGGGATATATATAGAGAGAGCGCTAGTGCCACTGTTTTGGGACACTAAAAGTCTCAGTCCATTCTCTTCCTGCTGTAATGCATACATGGCATAATTCATCCATGACTAAAGATCCTGAATAAGCTAAACAATGCTTGGTAGAAACAAGCAAACAAACAAGCAAAACAAAACAACAACAACAACAATTGAAGTTTATTTCTAAGCAAAATCATGAACTAACGATATATTTATAAAACCAAGGCCATTTTTGTGCTTGTGCACCCCTCAATCTCATTTGACATTGTTGGTGACTGCTAGCTCACTTGAGAGATATGCCAAGTTCAAAGGAGAGCATTTATCTTATTCTTTTTCTTCTTGGGTTCAGTATCTGTTCCTATACTGTGTAGAAAAAAAATGAGCACTATTTTCTCCATTCCTTTATAAACTTCGATTCTTTATTAAGTACCAGCCAAGGTATTACTGGACAGTATGATGGCTCCTCTGCATCTACGTGCAGGTGATTTTCCAGAGGAAAGTTTGCAAACTCACAAGTTTAATCCTACCCAGGCAAGATGCACAGCCATGAAATGTTGAAACCTGTGGCTGTGTTGTGTACTATGGCATGCACACAACCTTCAACATCCAACAACACTCTTTGATGGTTTTGCCTCGCTGTTTTCCCATGGCTTCCTAGTCTCCTGACTATCCACTCTGTACACACATCAATTTGTTTCTGGCTATAGCAATATGGACTATGTTAAATACTTCCTTTGGGAGGAAATGAGAGATAGATAGAAAGTCCTATTTACCATTCCCCAGCCATTTCCAGGGCTGGGAGGGATTTGCTTCCTGAATGATCAATAACTGGATGAAGTTCAGCCTGAGAAACAATAATGATTAAAAAAAAAAAAAAAAAAATCACGTTGAGCTCATGGTGATACTGGAAACTCGCAGGTCTGATAGAAAATTGGGAAACAGGTTTCATTTGTTTGAAATATTGATATATCTCAAGAAACATACCATCAATTTGGGCATTTTATCAAATTTATCTTTGAAAAAAAGAAAAATTGTTTCTAAATTGCAACACATGCTTTTACACCCCATCTTCCTGAAACTTCTTAGTTTTTTTTTTTATAGTGATAAAAAAAATGTTTCTCTTTATTCTGAAAATTATTTATTCTATAAATAAATAAACATATAACAAGGGTATATATACTCCCATTAAAAGAAAAAAATATATATATTTATATATAGTTGTTTGCCTGCATACCCTGTTTGTTTGTATACCCTGCAATTAACATGATTTTATCCCTAAACTACTTATCTTTTAATGAAAAAATAAAGAGAAAGGTAGAGGAGGTAGAGGAGCTTTCATAAATATAAAATCTTTTCCAGCTCCACTAGGAATTTCATAGCTCTATTTTAGCTTACACAATGAAATTCTTGTTTTGATACACAAACTCCATGATATTTTCAATACTTTCCCCTCTAAGTTTCCTCTCTGAAGGAAGAAGATTAATGGCAGAAGATATCGAGAAGAAGGAAGCTGTAACCAAGAGAAACAAAGTAATAAAAACACACAGAAAACATGGAGACCTGAAATACTTTCTAAAGTCTTATTGCAAAGTCTTCTACTGGCAACAAGAACCCAGGCGATGGAAGGTTCTTCCTCCAGCCTTCTCTCCTCCAGCCTAACCGAGTACCCTTAGCATCTCATCAAATGAAATGCATACCTGCTCCGTCTTGTCCTGAGGAACCCATAACTGAAGACAGTGCTCTAAATGGGGCCTCACTAGTACCAAGGGTTTTTTTTTGTTTTTGTTTTTGCTTTGTTTGTTTGTTTGTTTGTTTTTAAATAAAAAAGGTCACTTTCCTTGACCTAATTGCCCATATTGTCATAAGTATAAACAAGTAAAAGGTCAGCTGACTCATGCCCAATGTGTTGCCCACCATGATCTCCAGGTCCTTTTCTGCAGAGACTCTTCTGGTTAGCCAGTCTGCTCTGCTGCATGAAGTTACCCAATTGGACTCAATGATCTTAAAGGTCTTTTCCAACCATTCTAGGATTCTATGATTCTATTCCAGCCTCAGAACTATGGATTTGCACATGCATTCTCAGGAGAAAAGGAGGGAAAAACATCCAGTGTAGTAGGAAATTAAATTGATAAATAAGGAAAAGTACAAAACAGGGCAGGAGAGAGTAAGAAAGAACACAGTAGGAGAGAGTATCTACAAAATATGTGAAGTGATGAGAAGAGCAAAGACAAAAAGATAAAAGCACCTGAATCTGGGAAAATTTAGGGGATAGAGATACTAGATTGATTGGGCTATTGGGAAGAGGAACATGAAAAAAATGAGAAAATATCTGTGCTGAAAGAAAAGAGAAGTCATGTTTTCTTCCATTTGAAAGGAAACAAAAGAAGGTGGGAGAATTAATAAGTCAATGAAAAGACATACTGGCAAGAAAGGAAGCTGCAGAAATGAAAGAAAGGACAAATATAGATGGGAGAATAAAGAAATAAAGGGAAAAATGGAAAAGGTGTATTTAACCTTCAGATTAATGCATTAAGTTAGATTTGACCTTTGGATTATCACATTTACATTTCCTTATTTCTATAATTTTATACTTAATGATAGGGGGAGATGATGAAAAATTTTCATTTTATACCTCCTTGATCAATTCATCAAATTTATCAACTTGTGAGTACAAAGGAAATCAGCTGTTACTGTTACAATGTATTTTTCTGAATTTTCAGTTTAAACACTGTCATGGAGCTAATACAGAGCTGGAGACATGAAGTTGTTGAGAACATACTTGTGATAGTTCTTAGAACAACAGTTTAAATTTCAGTCAATGGCTCTTAGAATCACATGTTGTGCCCATGCTAAACCCTTTGTATCACATGTAGTCCTGATGTTGCCAATAATACCAGTGTAATGAATGTTGTGTTTCTTTAAATGTTCTGATACTGGGCATGTAGCTCGTTAAGTTTCCCTCCCAAGCTTTTCCTTCTCTTAATATTTCGAAGTAATACAGAACAAAACACAACAAAAAAAAAAAAAAAAAAAAAAAAAAAAAAAAGGATCTAGATCTACAGAAAATCCAAGAACATTTGTGGAAAAAATAGCTGTGATAAGAATAGTTAAACTGTGGTTAAACACTGTGGTTAAAGAATCTGGCATTTTCAGCTAGTAAGATTATGAACCTGCCAGTTTTTAAGTCATAATCCAGCTTGAATTTGCATTACCTTGAAAGTTTTCTCAGATAATAGAACATTAAATCTGTATTTTTTTTTGTTATAATAGACAATATACCCATGTAACTTTATGTGTTATTATGTTCCATCCTGTCTAATAGTGGCTCTAAAAATTACTTATTTGAAAGAACATTGCAAAAATATCTAAATAATAATGTAGTTTTAAAGACTGAACAGTTCTAAAAACTTGTTATAAAACTATGGGTTGTCCAAGGTTACAACTAAATGAGTTTAGACTCTTTCCCTGAACTAGGACTCTGAAAGTTCACACCGCATATACATCTTCAGGCAATTTCTCCTTTATCATTATCTAGATTAGCAATCAGACTAGTATCGAAATTACCTGATTTAGTTTTTAAGCCTTTGCTTCTTTAATTTAGATCAGAAATCTTGTATTTTGCACTTTAAAAAAAAAAAGTAGAAAAAAAAAGAAACGAATAAATAAACATCCATGTTCTTGGCAGGAATAGTTTCTGATTTTTTTTTTTTAATTTTTTCCTCCCTATTTTTAAACATGAGGATACTAGAGAAAAAAACCTTAATGACATCTAACACTGACAAATAAATAAAATACGTTATTTGTACTGTGATGAAAAAGCAGGATAAATTTTGGATTATAATCCAAAACTGACCTTCAGAGATGAATTTCTGCTATATGAATTTTGCAATTCTGTTATAATAGACCTAATGAAATGCTAGTCCTGGTAAGAGTATCTAGTTAAAGGCTAATTGGTCAACACAGGGGAGGATAAGATTTGACACATTTTCCAAAAGCTTTTTTTTTAAAAAACATAAAACCTTAGAAAGAAAAATAATCATATATACACTCCTTACATGTTCTATGGAGTTTGGGTGGCTCAGATTGGGTGACTCACTCCCCAAAGCCAACTCTTCTTGTCCCACTGACCACAAATGTGATGAAACATTAAATATGTTATTAACTGTTATATGTCCAGCTAGTCTACATTTCTAAACTGGTGCCTGCTGCTAGTTTTAATCAATCTCTTTTCAAATGTCCACTTTGAACATCAGTGTATCTGAGTATTTATACCATAATATACTTTATGACCATAACTATACCAAGAGTTTTTTCCTTATTTTTTTTTTGTTTGTGGTGGTTTCATTCATTTTTGTTCCACAGTAAAATATTTGACAAAGACTGTCTTCTTAATAATGTCTTGTACACTGCCTACTAGCAAGAAAGTGTTAGCCCTTGATTGAGCATATGGAATCTCCCCAAGATATAAATGATAGAAATTAAAACTCCACACATAGAGTCTGCCAAGCATGAGTGGCAACAATTTATTTCAGGTTTCTTGTCAGCAAGAAACCTGCTTCTTTTGCCTTCCGTTTTAGGCTTAGCAATCACATTGTAAGGTTGATTTTGTTTATTTTTTTTTATGTATTTATTTTCATTTGTCAGGATCATGACATAAATATCGTGTTGTGGATACAATATAATACAATTCATGAAAAATGACTTGTTGCTTGTGGCATGAAAGAATGATTGTAAGAAGTCACATTTAAGTCTTACAAAAGCAGCAGAGATTTTGTTTAATGAAGAACCCAATATTAACACACACACAACTCGTGAATTTCTAGTTATTCCTTTCATAATTCAACTGTTTACAAGAATTGATGTAGGAAACTCACCTTTAATTGAGATTCACAACTTGTTAGCTTTCATTACTTATCTTTTTTTCACAGAAATGTTTGATGGTTGGTCTTTCTTCAGTTTATTGTTTATGATTATTTGTATTTATATTTTATAAGGTGTTGTTCGACACTATCTAAGCATAAGATCACATGTAATGACACGTATGTGTACCTGTCTGTTGCTTATTTTCTGAATTTCTGAATTTATTTCATGAATATTTTGCATATGAATTACCATAAAAAAATACTGTGCCATTTCAGCTGTTTTGCCTCTATTAGTGAGAAAAGTAAGACAGTTAGTTTGATATAATCTACCTGGAGATCTTTCAGTTATTAAGGCAAAAAGCATTTATAAAGAAACTAAATGAGATTTTTTTAAAGTGAACAAAACCAGTATTTCATAATAACTTAAAAATTAAGATTTCACAACATGATCCTGCTACACAGATGCCAAGAATTCATATGGATTATTAAAACACAAATGAACGTAGAAGCTATAATGATCTATACACTAGAAAAATGTTTAAACGAAATCAGAAAATTGAATTCAAAAACTCTACTTCATGAACATCAAAGCTAAGAATGCAGCAAAGTTAAAAGATTTTGCTAATGTAATAAAATATAATAACAAATGTAATATGTAATAAAATGTAATTCATTCTCAGAATCTGCAAATTAAAGAACTGCTCTCTACAGAGCCCAAGCATGTGTAAGTGTATATAAGTATTTTGCATGCCCTTTTCCACTCTACCTGGAGACATGTTATAAGCCCAGGTTGTTGAAAGAAGTAAGAGTTTGTACCCTCTGGTCTCGTCTTCATTCTTATCTACCTTCACTTAGGAAGCAGACAAGGTGAGGAGTGTGTCAACCTCTACAGCAAAAGGGGTAGTAACGTGTTACTGATGAGGGCCAGAAACTAATCATGTTTGCTGTTAATATAGGAGTTGCTTTAGTCTATGCTTACAAATGCTTACAATGACTTCATCACTACAGAGTCAAAAAATAAGACTCAGTACCTGAATTTAGACTTCTGGCATGCAAATTAGCCTCTACAATACATTTAGAATTAATGCAATTCTTTAGAGAGATCAGTTGCCGGCACACAAAGCTGGCAGATATAACACAGTACCTGTAGGAATCCCAAGCCCTTCTGGAGCAATAGATGAGATAACACTAGACACAACTTTTAAGCTGCTAAATACTAACTTGGTCAACAAATTCAGTTGTGTCTGTATAGCAGGCCAGTCATCTTGATACTGACATTTACATGTGGAAACTCTTTCAGTTCCAATGTCTGTTAAGCAGATTTTCTTGCACAAGCACAATTTGGGATGCCTTTTATTGAATCCTTTAACTTTCAACAGCCTTTCTAGAAGGGGGAAAGGGTGTCCATAGAGCTTGTATCATGTCTTTCTTCCCCATGTGGATACTTCAGATTCTTTGGAGAGGTTAAGGTGTTAGATCTTTTAGCCCAGGAAATCTGAAACAAGAATCCCGTATTACCTTCCCTGAAAGAAGATAGAAAGACATTACAAATATACATATAGATATATAGATATATAGACATATATTTATAAAGGAATGTAGATATGGTACATGATTCACTGTCTTCTTTCCTCTGAGTTCATATTTCTCCTAACAGTACCATTTTCATCAAAGACATATCCAAGCTCTGGAACTCTAGAAAAAAAAAAAAAAAAAATGTTAGAAGCAACCACTGTTGCTTACAGGTCTCTGATAAAATCTCCAGGTGTTATCTTTCCTTGATCGAGAATTTGGAAATGACTTTTTTTTGACACAAAAGGAAGTCAAGATAAGATAACAAAAGAATTGAGTATGAAAAGGTGGTCTGGGTTTTATGTTAACTTATGAAGAGCTATCATCAGGAGTGTAATGATCCCCTAAATTGACAAAGGTCTGAATAACCATAAGGAAATGTTTGTGCTCTCAGTACCAAATGTGGCATTGTGGAAGAATTGCTTGAAAAGGGGGAAATTTAGAGAAAAACTAGGGTCTAACAGCAGTTTGGGCATTACAGAAGCTTGCTCAGGGGGATACACAGCTGCCACTTCCAGGATGTTTGGTAGGCCCAGACTCTGCTCCTCCACGGTTCCCTAAGAAACACAATCTGCCCTCCTTGCAACTGACAAGAGGAGTAACGGAGGGTGGAGCGGAGTGAAGGCACCGTGGCCAGACTGTTGCCCTCCCTGTGCTGGGCCGCTGTTCAGCTGCACAGTAGCTGTCCAATGGGAGATACATGATAACGTCTCCGGTGCTGAGCCAGCAAGGGTGGCAAATCACTCCTTTGGGATGAACTTTGCTTGAACGAACTTTGCTCATTATAAGCTCATTATAATGTCAAAACACACCTCCATCCCAAAAATCTCCTAGGTACGACCATTCCTCACTGAGCATGTGCTCTAGATTTTTCATTGACTGTACCTTTAAATGAAAGTGAAAAACTTTTGCACCAATCAATAGCAATATTAAGTATAACTATAGTCACTCAAGCTCCACCTGAATTTAAAGAAAAGTATAAAAGGTGAACTAAGGAGGAAAAGGATGAGGAAGGAAGAATCTATCATAAATTTTGGATCAGTCAACAGGCTGATCCCCCTTTCCTCCCCTCCAATTGGGACCCTGCTTGAGGAGACTGGAGAGTGAGAGCCCTCTCTCATCTTCTGGGGCGAGTGATGATTGCACATTTGTACATCAGAGCTAGCTAAAAACCCCACGCTGTAGTAGGGAATTTCCTGTACTGACATCTGAAACCTGCTTTGTAAATGTTGCATTTGAATAAAACATGTTGTTGGTGAACTCGACTACTTGTTTGAGGGGGTGATCGTACCTACAGTGGGCAGACCTTTCGTGTATCCGATACTGCCAGAGTCAAGCTTATAGTTGATCACACTATTTGGGAACTCGATTCTCTCCTAGGAAGATGATTGTACCTACAGTCAACAGACCGTTCGTGAATCTGATACTGTCAGAGTCAGGCGTATAGCTAACACAGTCTTTGATTTCTCCTTCCCCCCCACCACCACCATAGCTTTCAAACTGCAACAGCCATTCATGCATATACTGCTGCTACAAAATATGCCAGTATGACATTTGCTTTGGGGAAAATGGGAGGGGCTAATAAGCGTAAATGTATTAGGTAAGATGCCAAAACAGAAGTAGAATTTAGATTTTTCAAGTGGTTTCATATTTATACTACCTAGCATTTATTTTCTCCTATTTAATATTTGTAATTTTCTTTAATGTTCCTTGCTATGTATTTTTAATTTTTTCTAATAAGCCCATCTAATCTAGCATATATTGTTGTAGATTTTTTTTAAATAAAATATTGATACTCAGTTGTTGATTTTCTAACTGCACTTAGTTTTTTCTTTCTTTTTTTCTGGTTTATATATCTGAATGAGTTGATATCATATAAAAATTCTATAATAAATAACTGCCAGAATACAGGTCATTAGAGAGGTCAAATCAATGTAGGTGCATACTGACTGTATTTTTGTACATAATCTTTAGATGTACACCATCCCATTTTTCCATTAATTTTCATATATTTTGAGCCATTTTTTCTCATAAAAAATAAACCTTACTTGATCTACATTGTTCTTCATTTAAACCTTCATCTTCTATTTTTTTGGTAGACAATATTGCTTTGAAAATTGAAAAAAAAGTTTATGTATCCATGAGTAGGTACAACAATGTGATTTGGGAAAAAAAGTAAACCCATCAAAGCTTTTAAGTATAAACATGCACTCACAAGGAAATTGAAGAGAGATCCTAGTAACACTCTATAGTTTTATAGATACTGTGTTACTTGTCTCGTATTAGTTACTGTCATTGCCAGCATTGCCATCATCCTTTCTAAGATGGAGAAATGTAGGGGGGAAGACTCTCATGTATGAATGTTTTTGATTCTTCCCTGTAGAAAGAATGAATGTTGAGACCATGTACTTGCCTTAGCTATACTTAAAAAAAATAAGTAAAATAAATTCTGCTATATTTTTAGATAAGGACTTATTTTCTAAACTCTGATTTTAAGTATCATCTCTTTCATAGTCTTTATCTATTGGAAAGTCAAAAAGAAGAAGAAGAAGAAGAAGAAGAAGAAGAAGAAGAAGAAGAAGAAGAAGAAGAAGAAGAAGAAGAAGAAGAA
>JAYECN010101604.1:0-80347 GCA_035222435.1 Microcambeva ribeirae
TTGCATTTTTTTTTTTTTTTTTTTTTTTTTTTTAGTAAACTAAACCAAATTTAAAATGAACAGTTATTGTAGCCTAGGGCCTTTGGCAGTCTTTGTTATTTATAATGAATGATGTACAAGGGGAAAAGCATTTCAGCTAATCTACTTCTAAAAGTGCTTAAAAATGGTGAGGAAAGAAATCCTCCCTGCTTTGACCGCTGGCCAGAGATAGTGTAAAATCACGGTGTGTACAGCAGCATACAGAGAGGTAACAGTGTTGCCAGGGAGGCCTTGGTGAATGCAGAGAGATGGCTGGGTTCATTTTCACGGTGACCATTATGTGTGTTGGATTTAACCTGTGCAAATTACACAGCCTTCCTGCAAACAGCGTGTTTGTCGTTATCTGCTTCCTGAGCCTGGCTGCCCAGGTTAGGATGTGGTAGGAGTGCTTTGTAGTGCTGTTGTTTTATATCTTGCATAGTTGGGATTTCTTCTTAGAAGGTATGGAAAGGGGAGCCGGGGGGGAAAATGCTTATCCAGCCATAGAAACAGTCCTGGGCTCCGTCGCTCAGACCCAAGCTGTGTGGGTAAGGAGCTGACATGGAGCTAACGACCATGTACTTTGCGTTTCTATCTTGTGCTGAGTTCCTACTACTTTTTCTCATTATAGAAATACCTTTTGTGCACCTCAGGAGCTTTCTTCACACATTTGGCTGTGTTTATCTTCATACAGTTATCTCTCAGCTAATAAGATGAGCCCATGAGTTTCTTTCATTGACATTCTCCTCCTGTCCTGCTTTTGAAGAGACGGGGGGAAAAAAAAAAAACCTTGAGGAAGAACATTCCTGCTTGCCTGCCCCCAGCCCTGTAAAAACTCCATGAGCAGAGCAGATTTTGTGTTACTTAGCAATATAAATGAGCAGTAGATGAAATAAAAATTACATTTAACTGTATCATACAGCACTTTACATGTGGAAAGAACACTGAAAAGGGCAGGAGGTAATGTTATCTTACACCTCTTCTGTAATTACCTGAATAAAGCAAACAGAAGGCCCATCAATTCCCGCTTATCATACTGTTCCCATTTGGATAATAAACATCTTCAGAGTTAACTAATTAATGGGACATATCATCCTCAGGAGTTGCAAATTGCCCATAACTTTGCTATGGTCAATGTAACGAGAACAACTTGCATGGTGGAAGATCTAACCTAATGTCAATACAATAGAAAAAATAGTATTTTATTCTCATTATTATCCTTACTGTCAATATGTACAGCACTTTTATGTGCTACCTTTCCCTCAACACATGGTAAATATTTGCAAAGCTCCATGGTTTGCTTGAGCTGGACCACAGGTGACCTGCTCATCATTCAGGTGTTATCAATTAATTCATCAACCAATATGGCTTGATCCTTACTTCATAAAAGCATGTGATCAAACAGGTTTCCTTCTGGAACACTGTGCAACTAAGACACTGAACAAACTGATTCTTCTATGATTTAGAATTCTTGGCAGTACTTTTTTAGTCTCTTGAGAAAGGAAGAAAAAAAAAAAAAACTTTTTTGTCTTATTTTTGCAGCTACTCACTCCATTAAGAGTTTCAGTTCAATTTTGGTGAAGGAAAAGGTCGTGAAGGATAGCTTACCCTAAGCAGGATGTGTATAATTAATTACTTAAAATTATGCATGCTTATTGTAAAAGGCGTTATTGTGTTCATTTTTATTTGAAAGCAGTATTGAATACCAAATATACCAAGGTTTTTATCACTGAGATATAAAAGAGTCTCCTTTCTGATGACAGTAATAGAGACTATTCCTATATCTGAAAGACATAACACCTTGAAATACTACTCATTCTCCTGGAGTTTTGTTTTATAAAATATACATAATTCAAAAGGCACTGGATGGTGAAACTACAGAGGCAAATTACAGGAGTTATTAAAAATTCTCTTTCAAGCTAATATCAAGTCATCAAAAACTGAATACTCCTGACCCTTTTACCAAAGTATAAATTAGTGGTCTAATGGTAATATTCAGATGGGCAAAAGAAATATAAGCTCCTTTTGATGAAAATAATATAAGAAAGTGCTTCCCTACTGTGAATCATCTTAACTTGTGAAATAGCATTTTGGTACAACGATCTCTGCAAAGGGCAGAGCAAGCTGGCAAATGTGGAAACAAAAGATGAAAGCAACTCTGTGCATCTCTTGCCAATGTTTTATTCTCTTTTTAGTTATTATATAAAATCAGAACATTTCAAAGCACCTATGTATATTTGTTTAAAAAACAAATTGCTAGTTTGGCTAGTAAACTATTCTCTTTACAAAATCATTAGCTAAGGCTATAAATTAAGCCAAGAAATATAACATACTGACCATATTTAATAATGTTTCTTGTAAATATTTTCTTCCACCTGCTTTTACTAGAGCATTAATATTTGCACATATAGCTATGTATACAAAGAAAGATTTTATAAAATTGTGGAGATGTTATATCTTTCTTCCATAAATGTACACTGTAGGAAAATCTCTTGAGAGAAGGAACTACATGTTCTGTGCAGAATTTTGATCCTCATAGTATCCCCCTGCCCATGCCATTTGTTAAGGTCAATAGCAAAGCTTGCATAGCCACTTCTAAAATTCTTCAGTGGTGGAGAAATCCTTTTTTCTGTAATACAAGTTTTATTCTGTTACATTGGCCACTTTTGCTCGGTGATGGAAATCTAGCTGCTGTTTGTCACGTGCGTTCATCTTCATATTTTTTTTGGACATTCAGAGAGTTTTCAAATATAAAGCAGGCATCTATGCCTTTCTCGCCAGTTACTTAACTTACTTGCTTGCTTTTATTCCCCCTCCTGGAGAGCCACGCTCCCCACAGGCATTAGTCTAGCAAAACACTTGAGCATGTGCTTAACATTAAGCAAATGACTAGTGCTATTGAAATATGGAAGTCAATGACATAGGTAACATTCGTTATAAAGGAATTGCAATAACTTCAAAGATCTAAGTTGTATGCACCCAAGTTACATAGCTCTACGTACTTTTTTTTTTTTTTTTTAAACCACTGACATTCTTAAAACGCTTAATGGCAGTAGCCTTGATTTTAAATAACTGAAGTCATTAGCATTACTAAAATGTATACTTTTCTTCATATGTGGTTGTAGGGTATCTCATAAGGTTGCTGATGATACTGAAAAAATAAATCAGTAAATAAAAATGGAAATTTATCCCTATGTCCTCACAATTCCAAATAAGTGGTGCACACATTATTTTTGGTAGTTCATTTAATTGCCTCTGAAGTACCTGCCTCTAATTTAAAAGCTTGTTCTAATGAGGATAGATCTTTCCACCCACAGATCTCCACTCATTCTCAGCACTCCTACTGAAGTCAAAGAGATTCTATTTCTGAGTGAAACTCTCCTTGTTTATTACTACTAAGTAGGATACCTTATTTAGTTGTTAGGGTAATATGGGTTGTTAAAAAAGAGAGCTTACAGTGATTAAGAGGATATGTGTCAGTTGTTAATGAAAGCTATTTTATAGCTCTTAAAAGCTCCTAGGCTTTCTAGTGCAGTGTATTTGGTAGCACAGTGTATTTTGGGGTATGACAGTAGTTAGGTTTAAGATTATGATCCACAATACGAATAAAGAATTGGAGTCAAAAGATAAAAAATAGATGGCTGAGTACTTGAACATAGAATCAACCACACACTTCAGTCACTGCCATATAAGAGTAAGTTAAGGTAGATGTTGAGTTGAACAGATGTTTCTCTTCATCACCTAATGTTATTGCATCCGTATTTTCTTTGTTCCAGGTGAAATGCTTCAATGGTTCAGCAATCACTAAGTGACTTTAGATGGGATGGACTGAATTCCAAGCTCAGTAACTTTGACAGAATACCTTAATCTTTACACCCTCATTACCTTTTAAAAACAAGCCTCCAGAAAGCTCCCAGGTCTACACTGCTGGTCTGCTTACATATATTGCTAAGTAAGTTGTCTCTCTCTTCTTTATATAAGGGAAGCTCTGCAAAATCAACTCAATATTTTTATTTAACTTCTTAGTTCTCTATTGCCATGATATGTTACAAGCACTTCAACAGTAGTGCTGCTACACTGGTATCGTGGGGTGTAGTTAACAGGTATTATTGGGATAAGAGTTCTGTGGATGGTTTATGCATTATTTTTTGTGCCTTAAGGTAAGGTGATTTGCTGAATGGGGAGGTTTTGTTAGAGTTGAAAACGTTATCGTGATAAAAATAGTTTCTGACTTACAAAAAAAAAAAAAAAATGCAAGCAATCATGTTTCTCAGAGACACTAAAAATAACCAGCTATCTATCTCAGATTTGCTGTTGTCCGTTTAAAAAGGGTAAACCATGAGTGAATTCTGTGGGATTATGAAGAGTTGGGAAAAAAGCAGAAGAGAAGTACAAACACATTTTACACCCAGATTTTAAAGTGATTAGTTAAAAGCAGGCATATTCACGCACAACTGGCTGTCACTTGCAATATTTTAATAATTCTTTGTCTTTCTTAAAGCAGAAGAAGCTTCTTTCTTACATAGAATTACCTCTTCAGTCTTCGCAACAATCCTATTTTTCTCATTATTTAATGCAACTTTCCTTGAGATTTAAAGCTCATTTATAGTTGCAGGAGATCTCTTAACATATTACAAATGACAAATTTTATCATGTAAGTGAGAACATACCGGTCACAGGGTTTCATAGAACAACATCACCTCTACTGTTCTACAAGATGGGAGGGCAAAGTCCAGAAAGAACCATCCTGCTCTAAAACCTTCCCTGCATCAGTTCATTGGGCATTATGATAATTAGATCATCTGTCTAAATAGGGTCCATATGGTGATTTTTCTGTAAATGTTTTCTTTATTTGAACACAGTGTATTAATCTATTTGGAGCTCCCCATTGAAATTAACCTTGGAGACTGGGTAATTAGAATTGGAGCTGAGCAGCAGAGCAGTTTCTTACTTGGAGTAGAAATGTTAGAAATATTAGACATATAACCTCTAAATCTGAAGGTCAGGGCATCTGTTAAAGAGAAACGACATGAACTTGATAAAAGATGCATATTCCTAATATTTTTCTATTTTAATTTAGCAAAGAAAAATATAAGTTAATATGGATTATAAGCCTTTATAGAATCCAAAGGCATTTCTTTCTGGAAAAAAAGAAAAGGCAATTATATTGCATCCTGGTTAAGGATATGATGATAAGAAAGTTACAATTCAGCTTAAATGGATACTGGTATTGCTTCATTTCCTGTGTGTGTTTTTATAATTATTTTTCCTAATGACAGATTGGATGTTTATGGCTTTGAGACCGAAAAAGAATATTTTGAACATATGCTAATGGTTGGAAATAAGGTAATTGACCCACTCATTTTTTTATTTTTCTGGGGCACGCATAACACACACAGACGTGAGGCTGAACTGAAATGTTAGAAGAGGCCCAGGTGACCTGTAGGCTTTCTGCTTCATGCAGTGGACCAGCTTTTCAGACTATTGCCTGCACAAACGCGCCAGAACTGTGCGCCTCGGGGCGTGCGCTGAAGGGTTTTGCTGAATTACAACCACCATTTGCATAATCGCTGATTGTGTTCGCAGTGTTGGCCTTGCACAAGTAATTGTTCTGTTAATATTCCAGCTGGTTCCAGCAGCCTCCAATCCCATGGTAATGGGGGTAACAAAACAATTTCGGTAGAGGGGAATGGTCTCTGAACGCAGAGCAACGAGGTCCCTTGAGATTGCCAAAGCAAGAGCTGACCTCAAAGCAAAGAAATAGCCTCAATCTGAAGAACAGGCAAGAGCAGTTTCCTGCTCCATGCTTCTTTTAAACTGGAAATGTTTAATTGTATTCCTGCTAGCTTCTCCCATTGGTAAGGATAATCAGGTAGCTTGATATTTTCCTGCTCGGACAATCCTAGAAGTACTAGCACAGTGAATTTCAACACGTTTCTGTGGGAAAGTTTCCTAGTGAAGACAGGAGAAAGCTACTTCACTTGGTGTCTGGTGCTACATTTTAAGAATAAATATTTTTTAGATCGTTTTTCTACCTCAAATGCCCAGATCAGTTCAGAGAAACCATATCAGAAAATATTGGAGCGGTTTGCAGTTAGTGATACCATTTTTGTTTTAAACAATAGCAAATCAAGAGAATACTGTTGTTCCTTAATTTGTGTTATAAAGTGTGCAAATTTCAGTTATGGAGCTATAAGAGCAGCCAGCTGGAACACAGGAGTAGTTTAAATTCAAGTTTAAATAAACTTGAATTTTACAAAACAACAACAATGTCTTGCTTTAATTTTAGTAGAAGGCAGTTGAATTAAATTGTTATTGATCACAGAATGGCTGAGGTTGGAAGGGACCTCTAGAGATCATCTAGTCCAACCCCCCTGCTCCAGCATAATCATCATTTTTTCAATAATCTGAACATAAAACAGAGAGAGGTCACTGGAGAGGGATCTCCGTCATATATTGTCAAGACAGTCGCTGTACTGGAAGCACTCTGAAATTACCTCAAAAAAAAAGGCAGCCGGATAAAGGACCGTTGCTCCCATTTTCTGTGTTCTGACTGGTTGGCCTTGCGTAACAGTTAGGTGACAAGGGACCTGTCAGGCATGACAAGGCAGCCAGCCCCAGCAGCTTCACAGCACGGTGTCCCCAAGGTTGTTTGCATTAGTTTTCTGAGTTGATGTTATGTGAGCTAATTACCAAACAAAAGAATTCTGCATTTATGATCAGTAGGTTAACAAAGATATTCTACTGGGTTGTAGGAAGGTGGAGACATTTTGAGACATCTGCCCTGCTACTGGAGGGGAAGAATCCGGTAAATGATGGTGAAGGGCCTCCACTGGCAATGAGCCATGTTTTCATGAATAAAGAATATTGAGAATCTTTACTAACTTGGAAATATTGGTACAGAAACTCTTTATAAATCCTGCATTGAGTTGCTGGATTAGATTCTTATTTCTTTATGTATTTCACTGTCTGAAAGATTTTTGCATATTCTCCTTGTCTGAGATAGGTATTTTTATGATGATTTCGTGATTCTTTGGTTTCTTGCTAGGAATTAAATCCCTCCCCTTAAATTCAAAGATCTGTTCTTTAATCCAAGAAATTCACTGATTTCGCGTTTCTGCACGTTTTACATTTAAGTAGCACATTTTCGTATGTGCTTTTGTAATATACATCATTTAGTTTCTTAAATTTAAGTGCTAAGTTTCAAAGCTGAGCTGCTTTACCACAATCAACTGAAAAAAGTAAAAAAAAAAAAAAAAAAAAAAAAAAGTCAAGAACTTCAGAATAACGTAGCGCCAGAGAGAAAAATCTTCCCCTGACCTGGGGTCTTGCTGGCCAGCATCTATTTCAAGAACAGAGGCAGGCATTGTTTGAAGCTTCCTCATGTACTGATCACAAATCTGTGGGCTTTTGGTTCTCCACCTTCTTTTCCTGAAAATCCCTTTTAAATATGTCTCCCTTGTGGTTCAGCAATCACTCAGAGCTAGGAAATCTTGGTGAGGTCTCAACCTCATTCACTGTCAATGTGCGAACTGTATAGCATGGCCTCGTTATAATGAGCAGTTAATTCCAACTTGTTTCACTTTACTCTTTGCTAGCCTGCTTTTCCAGTCAACAGTGATTTTAGTAGCTGTGCAATTCTGAGCCTTTTTTTTTTTTCCCCTGTTACAGGCATTTTGGAGTTTATTAGATCTGTCTTTTTTAAATGATATTTCCTTTCCACCTTCTGCTACTTCCTTTTCTGAAACTTTCTCATCCTCCGTTTCAATTTCTTTGCAATTTTCTTTTAATAAGACTAAGTAAAATATTGCTGGTGATTGGTACAAGAGGTCAAAAGTCACTTTTGTGTGACTGTGGTGGACCTTAATCTCCCTCTAGATATTAGAGTCAGAAGTACATTAGAGAACAGAGCAGTGGAGATTTTGAGTGAAGGTAGCTCCTACTTTTGTGGCTGAGGCTGAATGGAAGAGTGGCAGAGATATTCCAGATGGACCAAAATAAAATTAAATAGCTCAACTCTGAAGAGTGGAGATACGGGGAAATAAATGGAAAGAAGAGAATGGTGAAGAGCAGGGAGAAAATTACCCATTTTGCATATAAATGATGTAATTACCCCCTCAGCTTCTCAGGCAGAAGTTGACATCCCTAATTAAAATAATTTTATGATCTTCCAGGGACAGATACACAAAGGCATAAAGAGAAGCAAAAAATAACAAATACAAACCTAACCAATATCAGCAGCCATTTTTACAAAATACTTTTGCAATAGGACAGATGATGTACATGCAGTCTCAGCTTTATAACAAATTATCAGCCTTGTATTTTATTTCAGATGATTCACAGAGCTTGATATAAAAGCCAGAAGCTGAATAAAACCTTTTCAGAGAGGAGAATGATGATGACACAATATGAGGACAGGGAATTGAAAGCCTACTGGACTGAATTTCATTGTTTTCTTCTGATTAATACTGGAAATTGAAAGCCACTGCATTTAACCTGTGCTGAGGCTACAGTAGCTGTAATTAAGCATGAGAATATGGACTTACAACTTGTGCATGCTGATTGTTTCATACAAAGCGAGTACGTGCACTGTGAAAACCACAGCAGAGGAGTCCGGGTACTAAAGACTGACATTGTTATTTGTTTAATTGATCTAGAGTATTCCTACAGATATTCACTTCCCACTTGTCCAGTAACAAAAGTAGTTAAGGAATGTTCTACAGCCTGAGATGATGAGAGGCTCTATAGTTTTTAATCATGCAGGAAGCCGTGTTGTTCTACAAAGCAAGACAAAACTTAGCAAGTGTAACAAATCTGGAAAATTCCATTATCATTTGCCTCATCTTATCATTCATATCATCTGACTGGCTGACTTAAGGTTGCTAAGAGACTTGACAGAACATCTTGTTAATATTACACACTGCACGGTAGCGATTGATAAATCAATTGTTACCACTAATTTTACTCAAATATAGTGATATTTCAGTAGTCAAAAGTTTTCTGAAGAATATCCTTGTGCAATCACTTTTTTATTATTATTATTTCTCCCCTCCATCGTTGATTGTCTTTTGCATTTTGTAAGCGCTTCCTCAACATCACGGTTAGATGTCAAGATAAAGCGAAGGAGAATAACCTTATCTTGAGACACAAATTCAGAAAATCAGGCTAGAAATCCTAAGAACTGATGCTCCTGTCCTCTAATCAGTGTTATTATGGTAGTGACTAAGTTTTGACTAAATTAAGAAAATTAAATCTTTCTTGACATATTTTCATGTCTAGTCCTGATTCACTTAATGAAAGCAAACAAAACATTTAAAGCTTCAGAAACGCTTTGAATTTGGTTCTGCTGAAAGGATAGGCAACATTTCAAGTCCATTAGTTCTAAGCTAATTCGTTCTGCCCTAATTAATATGATTCATTCAGAGACCACAGAACCTGGAATAAGCATTTTGGTTTATGAGCTAATTAAATATTATCTACTACACCATGTGCTTAGTTCTTCAAGTTTATTTATACAGGTATGAAAAGGAAACTTAAAGTTGTAGGGCAATTTTAATTCTCTCCTTCCAGGTTGAAGTTTTGGAAGCTGATGTGTCAGTGGAAAAATGCTTAGAATTTGAAACGTGTATTAATGATAAAAACACGTAGCAATTATTTTATCTGGGAAGTGTGTCTGAAATGGAAAGACGTATCTCATCTCTTACCCTGTTTGTGTTTGTTTTGGAAAAGTAAGAGGAACCTGATAGACAACAATACTAGTTGAAAATCTTCCTCAGGCTGTGTTTTTTCCTGCAGTTTTCCTCCATGGCAATTCCACCGTGAAAGTCTTCCTGCTTGCCCTTCCCTCTGCGCTCCCTCCTCAGTTGCAGCTTTATGATTGTGTGGGAAGCGTCAGCAGACACTTGTACTGGCACAGGGAAGGGGGCTGCTCAGCTGGGGAGGTGAGAGGCTGTGAGCAAGAGGACTAGCAATGCGGCAAGCTGACACTGCTGCCCAGGACAGTGTTCCTAAGGCCATAACCGCTGGAATAATTTGAGAAGACATCATCCCCTTAGTTGGCTTCAACCCTTTGTGAGGAATTACCATGCCTGTGTTAGAGACAGAAAAGCAAATGTGCGACTGTTCCTCAAACTGCTTCGCCTGGCAACCTGGCATGTCAGTGAAACTGCACTGATCTCGCTTCAAACTAGCAAACGGGACTGCAAGCGCTTGTCAGGCGGGACAGTTGAGAAGCAGAGGCACATTCAGTTCTCCCAGTTCTTCTAGCTGGCAGCTGAGGTAGGCAATAAGGCTTTCATAAATTATTCTGGTGTGAGCGGCTGCTGTTTTGTGTAGAAACTCTTCCTGAAATAGTGGCTATTGAAGGTGTGAGCACAGGCTATTTAATGGATAAACAGACTGGCCCATGAATGTACATTGAATAAGTAACCTTTCTGCAAAAAAACCCTTCTGTGCAGGATTTTCAAGAATCGCAGTAAAGAAGGTGTGCAGGCAGAATAAAATAGTATGCTTGCAGACAAATAATGGCCTTTAGCTTTTGTAATGTGACAGAATGGCCTAATCCTACTCTTCTTGCTAGAGAAACTGCAAGTCAAAGACAGAAGAGCATAACACAAAGCTCTGATGCAATGAAAGGGAAAGGGCCTTCTTTGGGTATCATGGATATTATGATCCAGAAAACACTTTCAGGGATAAGGGGGTATTCTTGAAAAAAGGTTGAGGCAAGGATTAAAGCGTGGAACAATCCATCCTCGATTTGGCTTTTGGATTCTACTGAGACATTCAGTATACCATCCCATCCTTTCAGTAGTCAGGGAATCCAGATTTATTCATGGAATATTTGACGTGAAAACAAATATATGGCTTTTCAACTTCTTTGTAAAGATATATATACATCTTGCTGAAAGTAGTATGCTATCTATACCGCACACACTTTTTATTTATTTCTAGATTTTAGAGTGTATATTAGTATATTATTTTAGAGAGCATATTAATCTCTCTTTATCCTTGTTTCTCAAGAGATGTACGTAGATGTCTATATACCGGCATTCATCTTTCTGGTTAGTGCCACTGTGTGGATAATACATCACTAGAGCAGTGGTGCTAGTTATGATATATGACACTAACATATCACGAAAGCATTGCCACTTCTGTGATGTATTATTCAAAACATGGAATTAAACAGAAAGATCAATATAATACAGACCCTTAATTTTTTAAGGTGGGTTAGAAAGCTTTAGATTAAAGGGGATAGGCTCCAGATGGTTTTCTTAGGAGGCTTAGTACACAGCAAAAAAAAAAAAGAGAAATTAACTGCCACTTACTATATGAACTAAATAGTAAATATAAACATTAAATAAAATAAATAGTAAATATAAAATCTAAATATTTGTGCTATTTGGTATATAACCCGCTTTGTACAAAAAAAAAAAAAAAAAAGTTCATTCTGTGACTGGCAAAACCTTTCAAGTCTTGTTCCCTGTATGTTTACATCCTTTGTATGCTCTTCTGCAATGCATTCAGTTTCCTTCCATTTTCCTTTCACTAAGTATCTTCCACTTCCACCTCTTTACTGCTTCCGCATTAGCCTGTTCCCTCAACTGGCTCTCCAGTCCCAGGATTGCTACCTGGCAGCTCGTGGCAGCTGCAAGTCCTTCCAAAGTACTTAGACTATCTTTTCCTCCTTGTGCTCAAAGAAGTAGAAAAAAAGGTCTGTCAGGTTAGGACATTCATATATTTTAAGAAGAAACTCCAGACAGTATTGCAAAACAAGATTAAAACTGATGGCAGTTTGGGGCTTGTCTGTCTACCAAGTAAACAAAAACAATCCCACAACAAACCAGAAAAGCTTTCTTTTGTCTCAACAGAAGGAAAAGTGTCTGTAAGTATCTGTTCCCGTTCTATGTTCTATGATATTACAAATAATCTTTGCATTATTCTATCTTATACTTATCATGCAGCCACCTCACTTATTTTCTCTGGTTGAATGCTCTGTTTATTAATCTCTTTAGCCTGATATCTAACCAAAAATTTCCTTTTATAGCTTTAGGATACTATTTTTTCTTTTTTTTTTTTTTTTTTTGGTTAATGCAGTTCATTTTCTGCATTTTCTGCCTTGACATTATTTCCTTGAGTCCTTAAAGATTATGCACTGTTATATCACCTTAACCTGTTTTTCTATATGATATATAAATTTAAGTCCCATTGCTAGCTCTTCCTGGGTCATATCCTCTAAGCTTTGAACCTTGTCAGCTGTCCAGTGTACCACAAAATGAGCATATATGTTTTCCTGGCACTCAGAACATGAAAGATACTAAAGTTGAAGAAGACAATCTGTCAGCCTATGCTCCTATAGCATACTTCTTATGGACATTTTTTTGTCAAAGAGAATTGTACTTCATCTTGCAAGAAATGGGAAGTGTCTTTTTTTTTTTTTAATCAGGTTTTCTATCATTCACACAATGATAGAAGGTTTTTATGCCTTTGACATGGTGTATTTCTCAGACCAATAGCTGGAAATAGAAGATTTTGATCACGTATGAGAACCTGCTAGTACGGACCCTACTCCACTGATGTCAGAGCGCTCAATCTCAAATCCCTTGTGCTATCTCAATTTCTTTAGAATCAGCATTGTGACATGGGATGTTATGTGGTTAACGTATTTTAGATGTTTAATGTATTTTTTTTTCCTAAAAATACAGTTTCAATAAGAAGATTTCTAGGGCAGTTAGAGAAGAGGGAAATCATTCAAATTGTGTAACATCAAAACCACTGTGGGTTATGGAGGTCATGGCAATTTACCTCTGTTATTCCTAGATAATGTGCTTACAAGTTCATTCAGCTCTACTACTTCATACTTTCTTAAAAAAAAAAAAAAAAAAAAAAAAAAAAAGATAATTTTAGCTAAGTTCAGAGCAAGATTACATCAGTCCCCTACCATGTGATTCACAGAAGAAATTACAGTAGCAATCTTCTTCCTGAGGTGAGAAACGAACGCTGCCAAAAACCTTTTTGTCTTTTTTTGTGTTTGAATTTAAACACAAATCCATATATGCATCAAAGCGTTAAGATGACAGAGAGCTATGTCTGTGTAGATAAGCATCTGAAGATGCACACACCTCCTTCAGCTTCTTACTCTGTTTTGATGTTGTCTTGATAAGTGAATTAGCAAAATGGGCCAGATGATGGGTTTGGCTATATTTGTTTCCTGTGATGTCACAGGATTCCAGTGCAGACAGATGTAGAATTTGTCCAAGAAGGGTCTATGAAAAAAGTACTGGTTTGGATAGGGAACAGAATCCTATATTGCTGCCCCGTGAAAGAGAGTGACTTCATTTAGAGAAAAGTAATATGTTAGGATTCATTATGCTATTGAATGCAAATGTTGATGCAAATATAAATGACCAGTGTGGTTGTGTGCATCTGCACACTTATTTCTATTTTTTTTTTGTGTGTGTGTGTATATACACATAAGTACATATATGCTAGTAATTTGTATGCTTATGTACTCAGCATCACCAGCTCTATAATAAGTTACTGTTTGGCTGCTGTTTGAAAAAGACTTTGTGCAGACATAAAATGGAATAGAATCCTTTCTTAAAAAGCATACAAGTAATCTCAGCATTGATCTGTGATTTTATTTAGCGTTAAATATCGAAAAGCTAAGAGAAGCAGGAAAATCTTTTATGGTAGAAAAAAGAAATATTAATTTTTCAGTGGTATTTAATGTAAAATTTCTCTGTAACAGCATGGATCTGTCTCTACTTCATCTCAGCTGTAATCAAGCTCTTTTTTTTACAGTTATAAAAAGCCCTTATTTACATGTAATTCAGTGACCTACAGTTCTTTCAGTAATAACATTCTTTCTAAGCATCTGTGTAGATTTTACTTTGATCTGTATTAGCTGCTAGTATGATATTTTACAGTGAATAAGTTACGGTAATGTCTGGAGCATTCTTAATAGTCTTTTAAGATAAAAATATATATTTATGTATTATGTCAGAGAAATATTGAAAGTAGTGAAAGTTGGATGTGGCAATTATTGGAAGCTACTACAAAAGAAAAAGCAAAAAAAGATGAATACAGTTCAACTGACAATCATAAGTAGAAAATACAATTTAACTTTTTTTTTTTAAGAACTGTTGAACATAAAAAGGTAGATGGGAGCTATTTGTTTTTAACGATTTATAATGCTTTTAAGAGCTTTCTTACAATGGAAAAGAGGAAACACATCGGTCCTTAATTCAGAGAGAGTCATTACCATTTAGGCATAGAAAAAGTATTCTCTAAGGTGTTTATCTGTAAACTCTTTATCAAAGGAAATTATGGAAGGTATACAGTTAAATTCTGTGCTTTCCTTTCAGCCAAAATGTCAACTCAGGTCTAGGTCAAAACCAGTATGTTGATGTGCAGAGGCACATGGTTAGGGTGACTCATGAGTTTCTTTTGAGATTTTTTTTTTTTTTTTTCATTAGCACCTAGTGCTATCCAATTAAGCCTAACGTAAGGTGAATTAACATAGTACAGGCATTGTTAACTTTCAGAAAAACAACAGAAAAACAACAACATGCACAAATATATAAACAGAAGTCTAAAACTGAAATGATTGGCTCTCTTCTATCTAGCTGAGAACAAAGCTTAATATATAATAATCTTTCATAAGAGAAGCATATACACTTGGGACTGATATTAGGCTTTCTAAATACCGTCATTTTCCACCATCCTTGCATCCAAATGATGTCATTATCTACAAGTAATGGGAGAAAAGGATCATCGGGGCACATTCAATTGCAATACTGCTGTTAGAGGATGTGTACTATCCAGAGTCTCTTATGGAATTGCAGAAAATGGTCCAACTTCAGTGAGGTTTTCTAACTAACAATTAAAAGGAGAACTAGAATAAGCTGCAGAGGTAGTCTACATGATTGTAGGATCTAGTCTTAAACAACGCAGTACTTAGCAATTTTATAAATAGTTTGTAAACTTATAGAAATGGAAATTCTCAAAAATTTATATAAACTCCCTAGCTATAGCTCTGTAAGAATGATCATTGGTATTACTAGAGCCCTGGAGGGAAGAGTAGATACAAGGGAGGATTTTTTTTGGGGGGGGCATAGAAATTTTAACTAATTGATGCAGCTTTTTTTATTAATTAGATCATTTGGACTATTAAACTGTAAAAAAAAATTTATTGGACTAATAACAAATTCTTATCTCCCTGTATATGCAATATCCCTTTTTGCCTATGACAAAGTTCTGAGTGTAAGAATGCTTTATAATTCCTTCAATTGGGCTACCTGAAACAGGGAGGCAAGCAAAGTAAAGCATTATCAAGGTATAAATGAAGAAGTCTAAAGTGGCTTCAGTATGAGATTTACAGATAGACAGGTGCTCTATCAAGAGTGAATGACTTACTAAACAGAATGAGTGTCTTTGGACTAGGATCAACAGTAAGATCAGTATTTTAGTCATCGGTGTGTAGTGATTCCAAGTTCCTATCTGGACTGAGGTTTACTGGCAGTGCCTCTTAAACATAGGCTTTTCTCTTGGGCAGTTAGAACTTTGGGGCAATGACTTTTAAGGCAAATCTGACATAGTATGTAGTCATTTAAAACAATTTATGTGGAATTTAGGCATCAATGTTCAATATAGCAGACCGGAGAAATAAACAAAACACGCCAGAGAAGCTATAGGCGCCTAAGGCTATGTTCTCCTTTCTGTGCAGCTGTCCTTTCTGAAGCCTCCTTATGGGATTAATGAACTGTGTTTCCCTGTGTCTAGGTCTGGTAACCTTCAAGGTGCAGTCAGAGCACAGTCAGACACTGAGCGGTGTAAATTCTACCTACCCACTGCAGCCCACTGTTCTCTTAGTAGTGGGGCACCAAGTACTTTCCAAGACCTCGAACCATCCTCTGGATCCTCCTCTCACCGAGAGAACATGATTGGAGCAGCAAGAGCCTCCACTGCACCATGTAAGTGTCTTGTGCCCTTCCAGTTGAAGTAGGCTCATTGGGCAGCTACAGAGGAAAGAAACAAATGTTTCCGAATAGAAAGGTAAGGACTTAGGAGTTAGGACATGGGAGCATCAAGAGCAATGAGCTATGAGTAGCTTCAACCATTTAGACAGAAGAGAGCTGGAACCCCCTTTTCTTTCACTTTCTGCTGAAATGGTTGCTGCAGATTTAGAACAGTTTTTGTGTTGTACTTTATAATTATTTTTCCTTTTGTTGTTTTTGCTGCTGTTTTGTTTTTTTGAAGGGAGAGAAAATGGTTGTTAGCCCTTTTAAAGTTCTGGTTTCAGCTGGTTGTTGTCCTTCAGTTGGTGAGCAGACTGGCTGAAATATGCACACGTATTTTTTCTATCCCTCACAGATCCTTTTCACTAATATTCTACAATATGAATAATGTGAATATTACTGTTTTAAGTGTTGCTATTCCCCTAGGCCTTGATGGATGGCAAGAATAGTGGTTTTAAATTTAAAAAGTTATGCTAGTGTAAGTCTGATGGGAGCCCTCTCACTCAAATACACTGAAAAAATAACATAATTTGTAGTATTCGAGATGAGTCTGCATTAACAATTTAGCTCAAAACAGGCATGAATTTGAAAGTGGATCTCCCCTCCACTTACTGCCTTGTGTTTTACCTTGAAGAATGTAAACTCAATGCTGTTCTCTAGGTGTGCATTTGTGTGCCCCAAAAGTTAATGAACCTGAGGCCATGGAACCAGACTACAGCTTGATCACGACAAAACCTCTGAACCACACATGTATCATGTAGACATCGGATCCTCAGCATCAACTGTTTCACCCTGCACTTCTGCTCCTATTGCTGCAAGCTACTTTTTAAATATAGACACAGCTCCAGATTTGATTAGTAGATAACATTTTATTAGAGGCAAAAATAAAATCACAGCAAACTAGATGGTAGAGAGACATAGATACTTAATTCCTGAAGTGTAACTATTGTGCAGCCTTTTCCCTCATTGAGGCAGATACTAGGATAGCTGCTTGCTTCTGTGCTCATGTAGTTAGGCTAAATCATAGCAGGACTTGAGTCCTGTTTCATAACAAAGACCAGTTCATTCTGCTTTTTGAGCTGCTTTTTCTCTTGCCTGCTTGCCTATTCATGTACCCACTCTCTTCCTTGCTCCACTTGGCTCTCTAGCTAAATATTTGCCATTTCTGTTATTTCAGCTCTTAAGTTGAAGTGCATACACTGCTTAGGAATGGTTAAGCCTTCTTTTATAAGATGGATTCTGCAGTTCTCATATTTCATAGATGGTTCTTAAAGAAGTTCTTTCACTTCACAGTGTACTCCTGAACTCCTGAACGACAACAAAAATGTACTTGAAAAAATACCCCCCAAAAACCTTAGCACTGGGAAGCAGTTGCCTTGTAAACAGATTCTAAACTATAATTGATAGGCCCAGGCACGTGTGCAGTATTGTGACTTGGAAATTTCTCTGCTCTGTCTCCTTGTAAATGGAGCAGCTTTTAAACATAATGAAATAACATATGCAAGTTAACTTATTAGGGGCTCCCATTGGATGTTTTCACTTGACTTTCTCATCACTAGTTCGTTTTGCCCCTTCTTGCAGCCCTCTGCTCTCTGAAATCCTGGGCTGGCTAATTTGTTTTCTGCTTTGGGACTCAACCAATGTTTTTTTTTTACATAAGATCCATCTCAAAGTTAATATCAAACAGCATCCACAAATGTTATAGTGAGCCCTAGATTATTATATAACAGGTGAGTGACATTTCCACAGATGCCACCATCAAAATCTTGGTTCTGGTAACATGTGCTGGGCTTGATCTGAACGTATTTATAAGCTCTAGACTCTTCAGGCCCCTTTTCTCTACTTTTGGGTATCTACTTTTGCCTGCTTAGATGTGGCTAACTGCCCCTCAAGAGATTATTTGGGTTAAGTATTACGTAATTTAGTTATTGCCTTTTGAATGGCAATTTACCTTAGTCTGACTGTTCCTGGTGTCCCATCTGGCTGGCTGTTGTGAACACCACTCTTTGGTATTCTTTGCATTTAATATAGATAATTTAAGGACCTTGTTCTGAATTGTCGTTTTTAGTACTGAAGCACTGATCTCATTGCTTTTTGAGGTTAGGTATATATTATCATACTGAGATGCTGATATAAAGCAATGTAATTCAAGTCAAGGAAAATAGCATAACATGATGCCATGCACCTTGAAGAAACCTACTACATGACTTTGGGTGAAGTCCTAGAATTTGACAACTACATGGATTTGTTCCAAACAATTAAATGAATCTCTCTTCGGAGCATATGGTGTAGAGAACATGTCATGTTTGAGAAATATGGTTGGCTTCTAATCTTGATTTTTAATTTTGCGACAGAACAATAATTTGGCACAGCATATAAACCTTTTTCTTCCTGTTAAGTACAAATGTTTTTTCTTGAAAGATGGAAAAAAAAATCTCTTTTCAGAAAGATCTAGTTTAAATTTGCATATCTAATGGATATTACGTTTTTGTCTCAGTTTTTTTGAACTGCAATTTGAAATTAATGTGGTTGTCTTTATTTCATAGTACTAAAATGTGTAATGGGAATTAAGTCTAAAGACACAGCTATTCCGAGTTTGTCAGTTGAATAGCATCTGCTGGGTATAATTGTTACTAAAAAGATGATGGTGGAGAGAGAGGGGTCACTGTTTATACACCGCCAATTTTCACACCGATGTCTGCTCTTCACACCAGGGTCCGGGCTGGGGGACGGGGTCGTACAGCACCTGTCTAGCTGCACAAAGAGCAGCTAATTCTGTTCATGCTTCTGGAAACATCTCGGGTGAAATCCGGGCTTGTCACTGGGAATCTGCCACTGGTTTCAAAGGACCTCAGGTAACGCTCCTAGTTTGTCCTGTTTTGAGCAGAGTCGGTGGCATTATGCATGATTACAAGTCAGTCAGAGGAGGACCTTTAAAGAGCATTTGATGCTCTTCCTGATTTACTGTTTCGTTAGGAAAGGGTCCCAGATGGAGCTCCGGAGCAGAGGCGAGGTGCTTCGCCTGCTCCGGCTTTCTCCGTCGCGCTGCTGCCCGGGAAGAACCTGCGTGCAGCTCCGGCCCGCCGGCTCCGCTGGGCGCTGCGCCATCGCGTCGCCGAGCCAGGATTTTTCTCTAAGGAAATAAGGGGATTATACTTTTAAGGGGAAACTTAAGAGGATTGCAGATTTAAGAGATGGCCAAAGGGGCACATTTATAGCTTTTTAATTAAAAGATATTTTGGCTCAAAGGCCAGAAGGATTAAAGTTTCGGTAAAACCAAGTTAAATGTCAAGTACAGGGTTAAACCACAAATTACACATTCCTAATGGATCTTTGCCTTCTAACTTTTTTTTTAATTTTTTTTTTTTTTATTTATTTTTTTTATTTTTTTTATTATGAGACTAAACAATCCTTAAAGCTGATTAAGGGCATTTCCTATCAATCTTCCTCTTTCAGAACTCCTCCTCTCTTACCCATATTTATATCACATACAAATACAATTAAATCCAACACAAGAATTTGGATGGCTGGTATTATAAGAAGGGAGACATTTAGCAGGCTGCTTTGTCGTTCTTACATTTTTGAAGAAAAAAAAAAAAACGAAGCATGGCTACATTTGAATATTTAAATGGCCAGTCTATTTCTTTTTTTTCTTTTTATTTTATATGATCTGCAGTATGTGAAAGTCAAAAGGAGAGGTAAAGTATCAGATTATATAACAGAAAATCTCACAGGTCTATTGCAATTCGTTTATTTTTTCTGTAAACCTTTTGCCCTTTTATTGTGGCGTCATGTAACATTATTTTGAAGTGAAAGTGAAGGTGTTAAGTCAAAAGAAGTAGTTTTAATTTTTTAATTATTCTACAAGTTGTGCCCTACAGCACATTTCCTTAAAATTGTACCTTTTGTTCGGCACTAAGCTGCATGAATTACTTATAAGTGAGGCAGATCAATATCTCTGAATGTCTTACAAATAATAATTTAATTCAGCTGGGATTTTTTTTTTTTTCCCTGTTGTTGCTGTTCATTCACTAGCATTTTATTCTCACAGTGTTAATAGCAAAAAATCAGCCTGTAAAAGGAACGGTCTCTTATCAAACAAATCTGTGAGTTCAAGGACAAAGCTAGTAGAGGCGTGCTGCTATTACCACACGGTTGTTTCCTAACATACCGACCAGAACTATCTTGTGTTTTGCTGTGGTTTCTGGTGTCTAGCATCACTGGAGATGCGACACATCTCACCAGTTGTACTGCTCTTAAAGCATTAAGACCAGCTGGACCACTGTGAATAGCTTTACCTTTAGGCGTTTTAATTATGGAAAGAATTGGTGAGGAGGCTGTGGGTGATGCGCTGCTCCCCATGCCATGTACTTGCACACACATGCATGTATGTGCTCTTCTGCATACAGAATTTCTATCCACGTGATTTCACTGAAAACATAAAGCTACTTTTAATACCCAATGCCTCCTCATTTACCACCTCGGTACTAATTTTCTCTTTGGAATGAAGGCACTGAAAACCTAGTGAAAAATCATTTTAAATACTATTTAAAAGGTGCTAGCACCTTGAAGCCTTCAAAATGTGGAGAGGAATAAGCGAATAGTACTGAAAATGAATATTTCAGGTTTATCATAAGCACAATCTGATAGGAAACATGTCTGATGTATCACAGATGTTTGTGTCTGCTTGTGGGGTCAGTAAACTGCATTACATTGTTTTGTAAACTGTATTTTATTGTGTTAAGCTAAGTTCATTCAGAGGAATCTATAAAACAATCTGTTTCGTATGTCTTTTGAAAGTATCAACACAGGTTTAAAGGGTAAAACACCGGCTAGGCAGGCTAAAAAGCTTTTTTTTTTCTGAAGTCTGGACAAAAAAAGAAAAGAAAAGATAAACAGGATTTTACAGGATAAAATACAGTGTTGCCTGCTTCCTTAAATTAACCCACCAAAGGATTTTACGTAGAACGTTGTTCTACCTTCAGCACTGAGTGTCTGCTTGTGTCTCTGACGATGATCCAGTGCTTCGAGTCACCAGGCCGTCTCCAAGGGCTGTAACGCCCCTGTTCGCTGACTGACCCATCGCCACTCAGAGCTTGTCTTGGCTCTGCTCTCTCGTTTATGACACTGTTCCTATATCCGAAGTAACAGTAGGATTAGCCCTGATGTAAAAGGCAGTGGCTTTTGACCCTATGTCTCCACATGTTTGTGAGGTTCTGTTACCACTCCTAAAGAAAAATGCTGTCAAACCTCTTTATTTGTGAAGTCCTTTGATCTTATTGAATCTTATTTAGAAAAAACATCTAAAACTGTGTTCATTCACTCTCTGCTCTCTCTGATGTTTTGAATAGATGGTCCATCGGGCTCACTGTGCTCTGCTTTCCATTTTAACACAGACTTGGTTCAGATTTCTTGCTGCTGCTCGCAGCCGAAGATTCTGACAATTCAAGTGCAAGCGTTCCTGTTTTTATGATCAGCGCTCCTATGAATTGAGGTAAAGATATAACTGAAGTGAAATGTTTTTTGGGAAAGCTGGGGTTCCATCATTAAACACACAAAGAACCACAGAATTACTGCCGCAGAGTAGGGGGCCTGTGGTCTGCGTCGTACACATCGCTATGGGATGCGTCGTCCCAGGCTGCCCGATGCTCGGAGCGTGGTCGCCAGGCAGGCCCAGGTCGCCCGCTCCAGCTCGCTGTTGCCTCTAGCAGGCTAAGGGCTTCCAGGGCCACGTTTTCTGAACGTAGACTTTGTGTGTTTGTAATCTCTTGCCTGAGTTTCGATTTGACACTTTCTTGTTTTCCAGAAATATCTCATTATGAGTCACTGGTCCGGTCAGTTATTTCCCAAAGCACTTTTCCTCTTAACAGAGATGACGGGATAGCTTTCCTTGTATGCTGGCTAGTTGGTCCCTCTCTTCAGTCCAGCTGTGACCGTGGAGGTCCGAACCTTGTCCCAGGTTATGTTCGCAGCTGCAGAGGGATGCCGCTAATTCAATTAGCTTTATTTTGCCTTGGTACTGCTCTGTGGTGTGATATTACACTTTGCTTATTTTCACTTGATCAGACTGTGAAGAATGCAGTTTAGGATGCGGATTATTTCTACCAGGACGTTGGGTTTTTTTCCGCCATTAGCTTCTGCTAGGCTTTTCAAAGAATCACGGTTGTTGCAGGGTAATTTCATATTGATTTTTGATTATAGTTTTCTCTTTACTTTTTTTTTATTTTTTTTAACTTTTACTTTACTATTTTCCTGTATGTTGTGTCAGTACTTACAGCTTGCTATATATAAATGAAAGTATTTGCGCATTCATACTTTATTCAATAATTTTATCCTTTATTAGTACCTGTTACTTCTGTACTGATATGTAACACCCTGACTTTAGTTATGGTGCAATGATTTAATACTGATAACATCAGTCTATAAAACAGTCAGGTAGAACAACCTAAGCCACATAAAAATGCGTGATTAACATTTTTTACAGCGCTCTCTTCTGAAATAAACAGACCGTACTGGATTTTAACATCTGGTCCCTCACAATTCTTGCAGGGGTGATAACGTTGGATTTTTTTTTTTCTTTGCAAATGCTGGCCATTTTTTTCATCAATTTTATCATCAAGGAACAGCTGTTAGTTCAGAACACCATGTATTCATGTTTGAAATGTGGCTGATACTCACTTCTGTTTACTTCTACATGACATCGTTTTGCATTGGGTGCAATTCAAGAAGACAAATGTCTTCCTGTGCTTTAAAAGATATCATGCCACCATTTAGAAAACAACCTTTTATTCATGCTTTAATAATACGTGCAAAAATATGCTTTATTACTACGTCTCTTTAACAAAAGTCTGAAACAGTTTATTTACAAAGGACAGGGCAATAGAACAGACTCTTTTTGCATGAACTTATGGTCTCAGTTGTTTTCATGCTATCTTCTAAACGAAGCCTTCCACTTCTGACAGCAGCAGCGTTCTCTTAGGCTGGGCAAAAGAGCACAGCCCATAACAATTCATAGGATGTTCCAAAAAGAATACTTCAAACGCTTTGTTTCTTTAGAGTACCAACTATATTTATTTTCCATTAGCTGTGAGAATCTTTGTGTATCAAAAAATAACCCTGATGTGTAAAACAATAAAAAAATTTGATTTAAAAAAAAAAAAAGCTGTCAACATTCAATGTTGCCTCTTGAGCAAGGGTTCAATTACTGATTGAAAGGTAATTATAGGTTTTAGAGGGTGAGTGGTTTTCATGTTTGTAAAAGTAACTATTTTTTTAACTACTGCAGTGGAAAATCTATTTATAGAAAATGTTTCCCCATCCAGCACGCCTGCAACCTGCCTGCCATCATTTACATATCCTACAGTGATCTTTTTTGAGAAGCTGAGTTTCAGTACATTGTGGCCCTGTGATGCATACAAAGAAGAACTGTAAGTTCTTGATTCTTCTGCATTACAGAAGAAAAGTCTGGTTTGGGCTTGCACAAACTTCACAGTCCTGAACTGGACAGTGAATTAGTAGTAGGTAAACAGTTACGTACAGTCCAGTTCACTTTTCCTGGATGCAAAAGCAGGTTGGGTGTTGTTTACATTATGCATGTAAAAGGTGTTTTTTTTTTTTTTCCCCCTGCCCCTTTTCTTCCCCCTGCATCCTACAGATTATCTTAAAAATAATAAATAAATAGAAATTCATTTTTACTAACTATTTCTCCTCTAATTTATTCTGTTTGTCAGAGGATATAGTTTTAAAAATATTTAAATTTAAAAGTAAGGCTAATCTAAGAATGGGTTCTGCATTTGAATAAGTGGGTAAACAGGGTAGTGACTGGTATCTTATGAAATTTAAATTAGAGTAGAATCTTTTTCTGAAAATTGACAATAATTACCTACATTTGAGAAAGAAGAACTTCAAAACATTCCAATATAAGAACCTTCTTGGACCAGCCCCACTTCCCAATTCCGCAACAATATACCTAGCATTAAAACAAACCAAGCAAGCAAGTATGATTTTTCAACCAAACTCCTCTTCTTTCTGATGATTGTCAGACTATTATAATAATCAGTAGATTGCTAGATCTTGGATAGGCCTCTGTGAAAGAATGTCTATTTAATGGACACCAAAAGTTTTGGAGTCCCTAGGATTTATGCATCACACAGTGGAATGACTGAGCCATAAATTTTTGCAGCTTCTCTTCTTTTGCAGATGCAACCTGGGTGCCTTGGTATCTGTTAAAAAAAATAGTAAGTGGTATTTTTAATCTCATTTTTAACATGAGGATTCTTGGCCAAAATGGACTAAATCCTGTTTCCGTTACTGATTTCCTCAGTATTCTCAATAATTATTTGTGCAAATATATCTTTCTATATTAAATTCTCTCCACATCTCACTAGCAGAAGAGGAGGAATTTGGGAATTTTTCAAGGAAATCTTCCAAATGTTCTCAGTGCAATGGGCTTGCATAATGTCATGGGAAATTTTTCACTCTTGTTAAAGAGTAGTTTGAAGCTAATGAACCTGTAAAATTCCAATTTAGCTATCCTGCCAGCCTAAAGTTTCAGTGTCTTCATGTACAATTTATTGCCACTTTCAGAAAATCTTAAAGTACTTTGATAAGTCTTAATTAAACTGCAGAGTATGCCACATATTATTCCTATTTTTGGAGAAGAGAAAGCTAATCATGGATAAAATTTGCACAATGACTTAAAGTAAAAATGCCTCCTTGCAAAATGGTAACTACCTTAATTGGTATTCTTCTACTGGAAGAGATGTTAATAGTGTATCTATAAATGTTATGGAAAGAGGCAAAGGAACCCTGACAGCAAACACAATATTCAAAAATTGTATTTGAGTGGGTGCATGGTATTTATCTGTTCTGCTTTCCTATAGAAGTATTCATTTACGCTGTTTTTCTGGCAATTCAAATTAATTACGTTTCATAGATTCCCAAGATGCACTGCACTCCATTTATTTGTTGTACTGCTGACCATGATTAATGACCAACCACAGTGTGAATTTCTCATTTTTAATGATCATGATAAATTGTAGCCCATCATGGCAATTTAATATGCTTATCATGCAAGATCTGAGTGGAAAAAAAATGAAATTATATCATAATTAGGAAGCACAGCTTAACTCTGAACCACAAGAATAGGTTGCCATTATAAAACTTGTGGTTCCTGCTTTCCTTAATCAGTGTTGCTGCACATCAGCCTAGAGAATCTTTTCTGTTCTTATGGGAATGTAGGTCATGAACTTTTCCAAATTACATTTCAAATTGCAGGAGGATTTCTTGCAATTCAAACTCTTTCATCTCCATTTTCTCCTGAACAGAATTTGTGAGTGATGGAGCTAAGGAGACTGGCTTTCCTCTACTCATGAACCAGGTGAGACACAGAGGTGCTGCCTCTTAAGGTAATAAGAAGAAACCTAGGATTTGAAGTTAACTAGTGGATTTTCATATGGGTAACTAAGCTACCAGGTGTTATCCGATTAAATTATCTAAAATTAGACTCTCTGAATGCCTCATCCAGGATGACACTTTGTTACTCATGCATAGCTTCTTTGTACCATCGTGCCTTCCCTCAACGCTACTCTTTTTTTTTGTCATATACTCCATGACAGTGGCAGCTGGGAGCACAGAACTCCCGATCCCAGGCCAGAATCACCAGTGGCTACAACTCCGGTAGACTGAATGTTTAGTAGGGCCTTTGCATTTTACCACATGATTTTAATTTCTAAGACCACATCAACAAGCTCAGTAATCAAGACTTTATTGTTATTATTACTGCTGTAAAAAACATGGCTTCTCTAAATGCTCTTGTCAAATCATCTCTGAGTTAGCATCACTTGGCAAAATCTTGTTTTGGAATGGACAGTGTATTTGCAATTCATGTAAAATAACATCATGCACTATAATGTCACAAGAGAAATATGATCAGCAATCAGAACTGAAATTAAGTTGCTCCTTGGTTGCATAGAAATACAATCAATTCATGGCATTGTTTTAATTTAGTATTGGTTTTATTAAGGGAAATTGTTAAATAGTGGTAATTTAAGACTGATATCATACAGTGCCCCCTCTTGCCTTGTCCAACAGCAGGAAAATAATAACAGTTTTTTTGTCATGGGGGTTGTAGGGATGGATTCTCGAAAGTGCTGAGAGAAGATGCTAGAGAAACAGAAGAGTTTGACCTCCCTGTTCTCACTGCCACAGCAGAGTACTATCAAGTGAAAAATTTTCTTCATGCTAAGTGGGGGAGCTTCACCAGTACACTTGATTCCCTCCAGGGACATAACGAAATTGCAAGATGTTTAGAAAATCTCTCAGCATAAGTGTGACTTGACAGGTTATCCTATAGTGGCCATGATTTAGTAATGAAAAAACATGGTTTAGCAAAGAATATTTTAAATGCAAAAGTTGGCTTTGCCAATGGAGACAACAAAATTGCATTTGACGTTTTAGATGTAAAGAGCCCAATATTAATTTCATGTATTTCTCTTTTTTTTATAGGCATTAATTTATAAGGTCATTTCAAAAATATTCAATTTCAATGCCATCAGTGTTGCCTTAATGTTTTAATCATAATGTTGAATTTGCACTGCTCTTAGAACTTTAATTACAAAGCTAAATTGTACTAATATCCATTAGGTACTTCCTAATTGAAGCTACATCATATGTCTGATGTGGCAGTGCTAATTGGTGTAATTAAATTCTAATATGCATTGGTAGACATTTAAAACAGGAGTTAAGAACAGAGGAAAAAAAGAAGTTAGTTTCTGAAGCTTCTTGTATCTAAAGTATTCCTAAAATAGAGTGCTGACTGTACTTTCTGCAGATTTTATTTTAATCACTGTATGAAAACATGTTTCATTGACTGAAATTTATTTTTCCTAAAGCATTAAATGAGCATGTTTACTAATAATGTTTGCAAATTCCTTGTTACTTATTGTGTTTTCCTTATTTTTTAAGTGTGCCTAAAATGTTTGGGATGAATTTTAGACTGAGAAAGATTTATCTACCTAGGTTTGGCTATAGACTGCCTGACAATTCATTGTACCAAGGACAATATTTGTGTCTTTTTTTTAAAGGATGACTTAACATTTTTTTTTTTTTTTTTTTTTTTTCCTCCCAAAGTATTTCCCCTGAATTTCTGAAGTATGTCATCATAGATTATTATAGTTTAGAAATTAGAATGACCACCCATCCTTTGAGTCACATGTGAGACTCTTTCCATGTCTGAAATGTGCAGATTTTGTGTATATCTTAAAGGGTGGAAGATCAGGCTTCATTTTCCTGCGTTTATAGGCAGACAACTGTTCAGAGATAGTTCTCTGAAACTTCTCTGGTTCTTTCTAAGATAAGGCTTGGAGTTTAGCTGACAGCTTGACCACCAAAATCAGCACAAAACAGCCTCCTTTCTGTTCTCTTGTTGGAGAATTCAGATTTTGCTATCAATTTCCAACAAAGTTTAGTAGCCACTTTACACCTTGGAAGTTTCTATATTGTTTAGCAGGGCCTCAAAACACCCAAGGTTAGCTTCCATACAGGGTATCTGGAGGGATAAGGTATTTCAGCTTTGAACTAGAAACAAGAATGGATTAGCTTTCAGGATTTTAAATGAAGCAACATTCAGCAGGAGAACCCAATCAATGAGTTGTTTAATCAAGTGAAGAAGAAGTGATGAATACCAAGGAATGTATCACTAACTTACATCGTTATTAGTACCTTTTTTTTTTCCCCTTTTTTTTTGTTTTTTTTTTTTTACTTCTAACTAAGAATGGTGGAGTTTTTTATATTTTCCTTGAATATGATGTCTTTCAAGTTTGTGGGGCAGTGTGATCATAAGGAATATCCTACTAATGATAAATAATGAAAGAAGAATCTTGGATGTTAATATTTGAAATTTTCCTTTTTTTTTTTTTTTCTTCCTTCTCTTCTGCTGTTTTAATGATGTTTCCATTTCTCTGTTTAACATTGCCTATTAGTTAAAAAAATTACTTTCACTCTTTCATTTTCTCCTTTTTTTTTTTTTCAATTCTTAAAAAAATCCTGGTTTTGGCATCAATTAGGGTGATGCTTTTCTTGAATATGAAATCAACAATGTGGAAGCTAATGCAAAGTGACATGGCATATTTATTATTTGAAATGACAGACATTGGAAGATCACAGAACCTGTGAAAAATTATAGAATCTACAATATTATTTTGCTGATAATTTTTCAGCACTCTATGAAACATCATGTACACTGTAACCACATCTGACACACTTTTATTTTTTTAGCCTCTATCTGCATCAGGATTGCTTTTGCAAAATTGTTATTGATATTTTAATGAAAATGCAGATTGAAAATTCCAATCGAGATTCCAGAACCAAATTAAATACAAATAGGAAAACAGTAAGAGTACATTTAGTATGATTAATGAACAGAAGGCCCTAACCTGTTTTATACTATCATTTCTTGGTAACTGTAACTAATAGCTTTGGAGCATTGAATTAGTACTTCACACTTTCTGTCAGGGTTTTGTAGAAGCACTCTAAACTCTAAATGTTATGCATATGGGAATTTAAATGTGAATTGTATATCTTTAACGGAAATACAATATTTTTATACCTGCATGTATTTAACCCTAGCGTCAGTTGCTACTATAATGGAGGAATCTTCTTGTCAGCTCTGTGACTGCTTAGGTTCATTGGTGCTTTCTCTTCTTGACATAAGTTGACACCTGAGAAAGAAGACAGTTTTGGAAAGTTTATGAGTCCTGGAAAGACATTCTGATGTAGCACATTGTGCTTGGGTAAATAGCATCTATCAGAAGTGCTGTAACCTATGGACACTGAAAAAGAAAATGAAAATTGGGAAATTATACAAACCATATTTAAACTAGAGGTCTTCTGTGTGCCTGCTCAGAATGTAGTTTCTTCACCTATGGCTTAGTACTTTAAGATGTATCCTGCAGGATGATCATGTATTATTTCTGGGCTACCTTTTCAGATTTTCCAAATTCTAACGATCCTCATTTAAACATTGATTTTAATAGTGGAGTTAAAACAGCTGAACCAGTCCTTACCTTTTCAGGTTTGAGAAATGGATGCCCTAACAGGGATCTTCTCCTGGATGCCTATAGTCCACATACAATGAAAAAATTAATATCTGTCTGCAATGAACAGTAGTAATTAGTGGAATAATAGCAGAATGAACTGTTTGATTTGTTTACTCACAGGTTAGTGCGGGGGTGCATCAGTATTTCTGTGTCTGGGCGCTAGGGAAAAGGCTGGAAGAAAGACAGATTCTCTCCTGAGAACAAGAAAACTCTCATGAAAAATGTTATAGAGCTCCCTGGGGCCAGCCAGAAAAATTGGCAGAGAGAAGTAGCAAGCAGAGATCTTGCTGCATGACTACGTACAAGCAGGGTGTCCATTTCCAGCAGGCCAGGTGCCAAACCTGACAAAAGATGGATAGAAAGGACAGTCTTGCGGAGAGGTAAGAAAAGAACTGCTTTACAAGAAGACAGCAGGGGAGGGATTTGTTTTCAGTTCTCTTTAGTACCCTCTCTTGTTTATCAGATTTGACTTTCTGGTGTTTACAAAGGCTCTGTTGATGTGTTTTCTTCTGTAACTACCAATTTTAGAGTTTGGAAACCTTTTATCATGCCTCCTTCCAGAGGAAGAAATTCTGCCTGAGAATTATCTCCCTAGTCTTGCTAGGTGCTCTTCCCTCTTTTTAGTGAGATTGGTGGGATCCAAACTTTCTTACACTTCTTTGGAATTTCTAAACATGAGGTGAGATATTAAAGGAAAGTGAAACAAAGCTTTTTAGTTTTCAAGTGTGTGAATGGATCACATCGCTTTCAAAAATTCATGAATGAACCATGTTTGGTTAATTTCAGAGAAGTAAAAATAAGTGCTTTTTATTCATCTTTTCATCATTTCACATTATAATCTCATTATGTGGAGGCCAATTGCTTTTATGTCTTTTTATTTAAAAAAAAAAAAAAGTTATTTTATTACAGGGGGAGTTCTAAGGTCTCTCCAAGCGACTGTGCTGCTGTTAGATTTAATGGGCTCCAGCTGTGCATGAATATTGTTGGAAAAAAGAACAAAACCCTGGAAGAATAAACAGGAAAACAGGATACTTTTATGGGTTGTTGACTGGGAGGATGTATTGCTGCTATGATGTATATGTTCCTAAATAACATTAATAGCATCATAACTACGTAAATGTGCAGTGTTTTTTTTGAACTGAGACGTTACATTGATATGATCAAAAATCAATGATGGCACGGCTGTTGGCAGCTGGGTAACCTTGCATGTGTTCTTCATCGTAAAGGGAATCAGAATCGTGTTTCCCTGCTCGTAGCCTGCTTGCATTCACAAGCTATCCCCGCTCCGTGGAGCTGCGAGCAACCTCCACCGACACCTGCGTTGCCACTTGTTCTTGCTCACTTCAACATATGGACGTAGCTGCATCGTTGGCTGCACCGTATCAGAACCATTGACTACCTAGAGAGCAAATACTAACTTCTGTCACCGGTTGGTATTTATGCCTCCCCACATCTCCATTTCTGAGATATTTTAGGAACTGTTAAACTTCTTTGATTAGTTTGTTGCCGTTTCCACCCTTCCTGCTCTTCTCCCTATTATTTACCAGTCTCTTGTGCCGTATTCTCCAGAAGTGCTTTGGTAAGGTACAGTTCTTAGAGAACAGTGCCAATAACTGTGCCAACAGACAGTGACCAGAATGAGTGGCTTTTGGCACTGTTGTCTACGGATGGCATCTACCATCAGTGATGTTTTTGAGGATTTAATAATGTCTCTGCTTGAACGTAGAAACAGAACCTGTCTTTCAGTCCTTTCTTCATAGTATGTCAAACTCTAAGTCATGTTAGGAATAGTTGGATCAATCTCATAGAAAATGATGAATACAATTAAAATAGAGAATGTGTATGGGAGAACAAAGTGATATTTCACATTTGTGTTATGTATAGATGTGCTTTGCTCCAGATACTGCCAACTTTCTGAAAAGTCAGATCTTAGTTTTTTAATAATAACCTAAATGCAAGATACTTTCAAACTGCCTCATATCTAAACATGATTAAATTCTTCTCATACTTGAGTGATTGAATAATTTTATCTTGAACAGGCTGAATATGAACCAGAGAATAGTGGCCTGGTTGGGTGTTCCTTGTTTGTAATTTAGATACCATGAAATAGCATGAAGTGGATATGTTTGCTTTCCTTTTTTTGTCAGAGACAGTGAGCTTTCCATTTCAAAGTGAAATGTTTAAGTATTTGAAATGAACTATGGAAACTAAAACTCGAGTGAAATGCCCTAGCTTCAGAAGTAGTTCAGACATTGGGCTGAAAGAGTGATTACAAATCAGAACTGAAGCATTTGGTAGACTAGTAGAGTTTCTATTGTATCAGGTTATACCTCTGCACCTCTGCTTGATCAGATACTTGAGGTCATGAGTTACAGCCGTTAGACCTACATTCCTCACGAAACTGGTATCTGGCCTTTAGCATTGGCCGATATTTTTGTATCCATCTGGAAGCTGCCTTTTTTTTTTTCTCTCTCCTCTCTCCCTGCTTTTGTGTGTGCAATGATGTGGGTTTGAATATACTTTTTAAGAAGTACTCATCATGAATACTAAATGTTCATCTTCAAATATCATCACAAAAAGATCCATTATTTTTCAGAATGTTTACTGTCTTCCCACTCTGCTTTCTGGTTATTTTTAATGCTTAATCCATCATTCTGTGACCTTCTCCATAGGAAAGATATATGTAAATCTTTCCTGTAGCAAAGAAACAAATAGAATGAAAAAGAAAACTGTTTCATTTTGACAGAAGTGCTGAAAAATAATATATAGAATGCAGGATGAAGCTCTGCTTTTCAGAGGATTGTCTGTGTACTTAATAGCAATTATTCATTTTATATGCTTATATTTGAAGATAGATAAACAAGACCTTATTCAGATTCTTAGACTGTGCCCTTGTGAGAAAAAAATTGTAAGCTTATGTGAAACTTTTTTTTTTTTTTTTTTTAATGACTTTAATCGTAATACTTGCTTTTTGCAATACAGATAAAAACAGATGATTGCCAGAGTGCAAATTTCATGAGTCAGGGAACAGTAAAGATCCTTTGGAAAGGAAGCAGTCTCAACAAGCCATTCAGGAGGTATTTTTCCATTTTGTTCTATCTACTTTTTGAATCAACCAGTGTTGCCCTGTATTTCATTTTTACCCTTACCCTAATTACTGTTTCTACCCCTGCCGTAATTACTGTTGACAGTACAGGTAGGTGGTTTAGGGACATACATGTTACTTCCATAGCAAAGCTGGTTAACAGCTGTGTTTGATTTTTCACCTTCTACCCAGCAGCGGGGAAATCTGGCGTAGGGGTTTCAGTCAGTGTTATATTTTTGGCAGATTTTTTTTCTGGTTGCTGGACTTCTAAATACTAAATGGCTTGGCCACTGCACAGTGAAGGGGCATGCTTTCACTGAAGGTCGCACAGCTTTGTTTCAGCAGAAAAGCTAAAACCAGATGTGGTTTTCAGACTAAAGCTCCTCTCCTCTCATCTTTGGTGTGAGCTTGGATGCTGGTTTTTGAGAACAGTCCCTGGGCAGACGAGCGTTGCAAAGGTTATGGCTTGCACACTCATACTCAAGTCATTAGTGATGATGAGTGCCTCTTCAAAGCAACACTGCGTCAATGTCGCTGTATTAGTGGTAGCTGTTGCCCCAATTAGATAATTGTTTCTAAGTGACACTGTGATAACTGGATGTTATTTTTTCTGTACACATAAAAAAGAAAAAGGAAAAATGTTTTTTTTCTTTCTAGCAAATGGCAGTGTTATGATTTTCAGGTAAAATCTACAATGGCCCAAAATGGTGACCTTTGTTTGGAACACAGATTTTGTGATTTGAATTTCCAATTAAGAAAAGAAAAACAAACAAACAAAAGCAAACAAAAAACCACAAGTCTTTACATTTTATTCCATTGGAGTTTTTTTGGGTTTTGACACTTTAGTTTATATCTTTACCTTTTCATACTATCATTTTTTTTAATATAGTCCTTCTGTTTTTTATATGCTTTCTGTTTTCACAGTTTTCATGAAGCAGAGCAGGATGTCAATAATAACGGTGTGCTTTATTTTTAACCAAGTAAATTCAAGTGGTGTTAAAATTAGGCAGAATCTTTTTGTTCATATACAAACAGAGGAGGCACAGACATTCACAGGCAACTGAAATTACATTATCTTGACTCGTGGACCTTTCAGAAATATTTCCTTCTGTCTTTGCTGTAGTGTCTCTAATTTTGATTCCTTTGACAGTCTGTAACTGGGTAGGTCTCTGAAGGGGGCAGATAAGTCCCATTTACTCCTGCTGTCCCACTTATAGCAGACTTATTTCACTGAGAAAGCCTTAATTATAGACAGGATCTTTCTGACTCTCTGCCTAGTTTTGTGGAGCAGTCAGGGGATCGTAGCAGACCATAAGGAACATCCACCGTTCATGTTATGCTCAATTTTGTTCTTATCTTCAGAGTACTGAATTACTTATAATTATTCCAATCAAGTGAATGGATATGAAGTGGTAAAAGTGAGAAGCCTATGACTTCTAATATGCTAGAGTGGCAAGGATATATAAAAAGGGACCTATTTCTCAGCAAGCTTGCTCTATAGGAAAAATTCTCTATGACTGATGATTTCACTTAGTTTTAGGTATGTGATCGCCTGATGAAAATGGTGGTCAAACTAAATTCTTTTTGAGAATTCCCAGTATTCCTGGCAAATACTCAATTCAGACGAAGGCTGCATAATCTGTACTTTGTCTAATGTGAGATCAGAGAAATTATATCGTGAAAATCAACAGTTTTGTCACTGAAGTTTAAATGGTGTCTATTGTTTTACAAGCTGGGAAAAATATCATCTGGATCCCTCACAGGAATGTTAATTCTGTTATTCACTTTTTTTTTTTTCCTGCATGGTAGAATATGGTCTTTATGGAAGCCCATGCCATGAGTAATAATTTAGAATACTTTCTAGTACCTGTTCTTGGTTCTTACACTCTCTCATTTTAGCACATTTATGTGAATGGATGGAGAAAATTCAGTTTCTCTTTTATTTTCAAATGTCTCTGGGTAATGTAATAAGGAGACTTAATTTTATGTTATTTATTTTTTGCATCACCTTAAAATGTTGGCTGCCATTACAGCAAATGCCACTTTAAATGTCTGCTTCATTAATTTAATTCTTTTCATTCGCTTTTCCTTTTCTGGATGTAGATCACCTTTCTTTTTCTCTGAAAAGAGTGGAAATGAGATGGCATCATGGTTTATATCCCTCATAAGGTTCAGGGTAGGAGACAGTCACTTTCATATCCCCTCTCTGAGGTGGTAGGAATTTTGGAAGTCCAAATTAATTATGTGTCAATGAAACTAAAAGAGAGAAAGAGAGAGAAAATAGGAATTGGTTTAATCAACTACTCCATTTAAACCTCACTGAGCAGCTTGTCATCTAGAAGAGTAAAACACACAGGTCTCAAATAAGAAATTGAGAAAGAAAGAATAGCTACAACTGTTGTAACCTGGTGATAAAACCTCTGTGAGCACTTAGACTGCAAATCAATTTTCATCCACACGGTTATTTAAGCATCTAAAGTTCTGCTGCTTCCTATTGGCTATTTTTTTTTTTCCCCTGTTTGTTAATACTGAGGATCTGACCATATAGACAGATCTAACTAAAAATGATTGGAATTAATCTGTTTTAGTTTTCATGGAATTACATTAGGTGTGCTCACAGAGGGAGTGATAATATCTCAGCTCTTGAAGAAAAAAACCTAATGTTTCATCTGCATTTGCTGTAATGCTGTCTCCAGTGTCCACTCCTATATTATACAATTTTCAGATGATAAATACTCAGCGGATACATAAGTTAAATTTTGTCATCTCTGAGATTTTTGAGAGGGCAGATCTAATAAGTCTTCTTGAACTGGCCTGGTGTCCCAAGAGCACACTATTTGTCGCATAGTAATTTTTGTTCAAACTGTAGTCTATAATGGTTGACTTTTTAGACAACGATTTAGCGTTAAAGGTATTAAGCATGCAGTAGGACTGTTCACCCTCAACTGCTTTCAGTATGTGTTGCCTCCAGGCCTCCTTTTGCCCCATCACAAAAGATGCCCTAACCAGAAGGCAGGACTGACTTCCTGGAGAACTGGTATAAGCAGCATTGTTCCAGAAAATAACAAATCCATCCCTAATATGATGCACCCAAAGACCTGAGCTAATGCCTGGATCCAGGAGGGGGTTGGAGAGACAGTGAAATGTGGGCTTAGGCACATACTTCACTTCAGGTGGCTTTGGAAAAGTTCTTTATGACACTTTCCGCTGGCTTCTTTAATGGTCTCCTATGTGTCCTTTACAAATAAGATGAGGGTTGTTGTGAATGCTACTTTTAGGCACTTTTCACCTCACTTCATTGCAGGAAGAACAAGACATCTTGGTTTTCTACTTTTAGCCAGGCGCTTACAAATTAGGGTCTGTGATGCTTAATGTTATCTATGTAAGCTCTTTATAGGTTAGTGCCTTAAGCCTACATTTTCTGTGTTTGTGAGTCTCTGAGCTTGCCTGAGAGAAGTGGGTTCTTTCACATCATTTCACAAATAGGCTTATCCCTCCTGAAATACATTTAATTGTTCATATTTCTTATGTCAAAAATAGCAGAAAGTCACTGGTGTTTAATCTTAACCGTATGATCTTTTTTTCTGGTTGCAGAGGAGAAAACAGCAATTTCCTTTCTTTTCCTCAGGAGAAAGAGGAAGATGACATCTCTCGCTCCTAGCAACAATTCCATAACATTAGTGAGGAAATAAGGTGTGTATTGCAAATACTGTAACAGATGCAAAAATCTTTAAGAGCTACACAGCGCTTGTTTTCACAGGAGAGTGAATAGCCATTTTGTATTCACCTTTTCAAAGTAGCTGTGATTTTACAGACCCATCTTGCATTGTCCCTCACTTGTCTCCTTTATAGGGTGATGATTCTTGGCCTATTTAGCTTTCTTTAGTGTGGAAGTCAGGATCATTCTTACCCCTAGAATCCATACTTTTCCTTGCTTTAATGAGTCGTCTTTAAATAAAGTCAGCTGGAAAACAAGCTGAAATTCATTAACATTACAAGGACTAAACTCAGAATGATGTAGCTTTGGGGCAGTCTTAAAAAAAAAAAAAAAAAAAAAAAAAAACTAACTCTTATTCCTCTCCTATCTTCTACCAACAGCTTTGGGTTATGAATCCACACCTGCAGAATATCAAGTAGCGTACATTCAGCGAGTTAAAAAAAAAAAAAAAATAAAGGCAGGGGCTCAAGTCAAAACTACATTTATTTAATCTTGTCAGCACTCATTTATGATCCAACATTTAAAAGAGACAAGATTAAAATCATTTTCCCCACTGCACAAAGCACCAGATAAAAGAATCTTTTCAGTAATAGTATTTCATTTTGAGTTTCACCAGTCCATTTAGTTTTGATATTACAAGAAGCCTGTTAGCTTTATATTCTTACACTGAATGTTGATGGATTCTGACAGCTGTCAGTGAGAAACTGAAAGAGATGAGGTTTTCAAGCTGAGTAAGAATTTTATTGAATAAAGGTGAAATTTACTTCACAAACATAAATCATAAGAATCAAGCTATATTAGCTGAAGAACGGATGGCATAAAATACATGCCCTTGCTCCTACATCTGGTTTAGCCTTATTATGTCACAGACATGGCACACTTCTGGAGATATAAGCCCAGATCTTTGCAGACACTTAAATATTCAGGTGTGGGCTCTATGAGCCTTCAATAAACCTCATCAGGCCTGGTCTTATCATCACTTCTTGTCACTAGAGAAACCATCTGGAAAATCCTTTTCGTAATGATCAAGGGACACGACATGTCAGTAACAAAACCTAATTCCCAACAACCTATTTAAGTATTTTATGTAGTGTGAAGGGCTCCTTTGGCTTTTTGTTATCATTATTGTCAGCCTCAGAGGCAGCAGAAGAAACACAGGAAGAAACCCATTCCTTATGTCTTGCATGTATTTTCTGGAGAATGTTTGCTTTCATTATGGACCACTAATTCCTTCACTTTGATTCATCTTTGTTTAAAGAGCTGCATACATTTTTTGAAGTATGTAATATGTTTTGTTGTGTATGTTTACTTGATGCTAAAGAAAAAGAATTTGCAAAGCTTGAACCTTCTCTTGATTTTTCATGGTGATGCTCTCAGATTAGGGAAGAGAATTGTCATATTTCCCCTGCTTATGTTAGCGAAGTGCCTTACCAGAATGTATTTTATCCCCCACAGCGCAATGGTTGCATTATAGGCTCATCTACTATATAGTGTTCTAATTCTTTCTTTGCTGGTGTTCTCACAGTATTTTCATGAATTACAGTAGTGTTCAACTCTTCTTATAAAATTATCCCTGGGTTCAGGAGGGCCAACCATTAGAGGCAGATGCTACGGTGCAGCTCATAGGTGTGAGTGCTTATGGCTCTCTGGATGAAGAGGAATGAGCTATTTGCACTGACCTTGTGAAGGAGGTACACAAGCTGGTGGAGAGAGGAGTTCTGGGTAACTTGGTTTGGTGCTTTACTACAGAATCAGAAGCATATTTTATTTAGATGTTATTTTTTTACATTCCTTTTACTGCAAAATACAATGTATCAGTAAACAGTATAGTCAAATACTTAATTGTATGTCATTTTATAAAAAAGTAAAATGAGCTTCTTGGTGAACAAAGAACATCTAATTCACTTTAAATGATTTAATCTTATGGATTGTAACTGTTCGATGTATTAATGTGTTGTCAGAAGGATTTCCTATGGCTCACCTTCATTATATTCTATTTGCCTCATACTTTTGAGGCAACAGTTCAGTTCCTGCAGGGCTACTTTAAAAAGGCTGTCATTATTTAGAATGGATCATTTAATTAAGCTACCACAGGGTCTGTAAGTAAAATTAATCAGTGTAGGTATATTGCTTGTATGAGCCACAATTAATAGGCAAATAGGTTACTGCCCAGTAGAGTTGCTGTAATCCGACTGTACATAGCCTCATAGAATTTAGGGACAAGTTTTGTTTACTTTTAATTATACCTAATGCCATTTACTTCAGCTAGGCTGTAGCCTGTGTTGCTACTAATTAATTTATCTAGTTAGTAAAATGCTTCATTTTAATACCAGCATCTGACACTATCTGAGATAAAACTGCCTGTCCTATAGCTGGAGGGAATAATTACAGAGAAAATATATCAATTGAAATGAGTTTTATTAAACTATATTTGTATCATGAACATGGCTACCAAAACCTCCAAAGATCTGCTCCTTATTCTTGGCCTTGGGGCACTTAGTTAATAAAAACCTAATGTAACATCTTCAGTGACTCACACATTATGTAGCAATTGAATCCTCACGAAAACAGAGTATTGATCCTTCGCTTCATGGTAAAACCCAGGTATTTGGGGGACCAATTTTAAAATTGTAGATATTATTTTATAATATAAAAAATGTATATAAAATATATACATTACTTGATATAGTAAAATCAGACTGTTTGTTATCTGTTTATAAAGAAAAACTGATAGTCAAACAAATAAAAGTCCAACAGTTAGTATGCTGAACTGAGCCTTAGTCGCCTGGAATTCAGCTTAGTTGCTCTTTAAAGAGTAGCTTGAAGAAGACTTGAACAGTAGCTGCTCTAAGACAATTCAATTTTAGGGTGCTAATTTTAATGTAACAAATACTACAACCTCATGATGCAAAGCACTGATAGAATACAAATTCCTACTGCCGATACAAATTCGTTCAAAATATGTGAAACATGACTTTAAGCTGTCAGAAGTTTTGCTGTTGCTTTTCCTTAATTGAATCTCCTTCGGCAAGCGCACAGGCCCTTTCGCCATTCCCTCTGTACAAAGGTTATGTCTGCATACCTTTTTTTAGAAATCCCTGCACTTTTGTTTGGACTTTTGCACTGGACCTGCATGGGGGAATCTGCACAGCTTTCTCTTGGTGGTGTGGCCTGGATCACAACCGCCAATCTGAGAGGAACGTGAGTGTAATCACTGTGTGCGAGCACAAGATCCAGAACTGCTCTGAGAGGGTGTTTATCACAAAGTTGATAATACTGAGGGGAGAATAACAATTATTCACAGTTTCCACCTGCCGAATTCAACAGTACCAAAAAACTGTTGAGAAACAGGAGTCAGCTTGAAAAGAAACATGAGCATCTGCGATTGCAGGGCAGCTACTTGGAGAGAGAGGGCAGCATCTGAGCAGCAGTTAATCCTTGTTTGGTCCTGCCAGAAGTCATCCCAAAAGCATCGCCACTATGCCTAGGCCTGACAGAGCTTTGCTTGTCCTCTGCATCAAAAAAAGATGTGAAATCAGCACGAAATCTCTGAGAGTTTCTAACCTAAAATTCTCCTAACGTTGGCAATCTACCCGTGTTTGCTGCATGAATGCCCGCGTTCGGTCATCGCTTTTTTAGCCAACCCAGTTACTGTGCAGAATGGTTGGATATTGGGCTTTAATAGATTTAAGAATTTTAGAAATGCAGTGATTCAGTGAAAATAAGATACCGAATGTGTGCAATCCAAAACTCAAATCAACTCTCTCAAGGTTTACACTACTGTCTGGACAACTGAGTGAGGTTTTCCTTTAGAAGTTGTTGCTATATTGCCATAGAATTGTCGCAACCTGCAAGGATGTGGGACTGCTTGTAGTAGGAGTAATAGCAGGGTAGTAAGGAATGTGCTATGTCTTACGCTTCTAGTAATTATAGTGGAGATAATTAGGGAGTTAAGATTACAAATCAAAAGATCTCAATGTGCTACATTTATGCAGCTATATTTAAGAACAACTTTGTGAATTTTAATACTATGGCACAATGGCATGAACTAACAAGGTACAGTTTGGCCGTCAATATGAATTTCTTTGAGTTTGAGAATGAACATCAGGCTGTGGATCTTGTGCATGCATTTGTGCAATGACTGACAATGTTTGGTTCGATATGTCATGTCTTTTCTTTGAGAGCTTGAAGCTTCTACACTTTTGATTCCTAAAGGTACATTTGTTGGGGTGAAAAATGATGATATGATAAGTGTTATTTAGACTCAGTTAGCAAAAATTTGCCAACTCAGAAGAAAAATCTCTTCCAATACCTGGGTTTGCATAGCTCTGTGGACAAATGCGGTTTTGATAAATCAAAATACGGTTCATATTTTACTCAATTTAAGACTAATGAAAAACTTCAGAATGTTTCAGAAATGAATGAAAAATGTTCGTTTTGCTTTCCAATTTTAATGATTTATCATTTACCATACTTTTCTGAATTCTGTAGTGCCAATAAAACATCTTCATGTTTTAGATCTTAGTGTTGGCACTAGCCAGATTGTCAGTAATTACAGCTAGAGGTTACACATTAGAGAGATGATTTGTCAGTAAAGGATTCTGATAAATCATGGGCTTATCCCAGTGCAAGAAATTATGGCTGGCTTTGTGGACAGGCCTATCTAAACTTTAACCCGTAGTTTTTCCCCCTAGAAATATGCGCTGAATTCTTTCTCCTTTTCTTTGCATCAAGTATATCATATAAGCTGGTAACCTTTAAAGTGGGTACTTCAGTACAGAATATTTTTAATGAAGAATTAATTTTATATATAGATTAAAAGTAAAGAAATTATGTGATGGTGTCTAAAACTACAGTTTTGTTAATATTACATAAGGTGCTTCAATATTTTGACTGGTGGTTTATCACAAAGTGTTTTACTTAGAAAAAAAAATTATACATGTGAAGAAAAAGTATACACTTAATGCAAATAAACAGATAATTCATTTGTTAGTATGTCATTTATTGTTAGTGCAGTATCTGACTAAGGGAAAATATTCATTGATAATGACAAGTTACATTTTTATCTCCTACACTATTTATAGAGAAAGCTTCTGCTGATTGTATAGTAGTGCTATATTTAAGGATATTACACCATTCATATAAATAATATATTTGGATTCATGTAGTGCTGGGATTCGCAGGGAATCACAAAGTCTTTTACTGACAACTATTGATCAGTGTTTATTTAATCAAACAAATAATGTATGGGGGCTTTATAAAGAAGTGCTGTTTCCAACAGGGTAGTGGTTAAAATTGAAAATGTGCTCAGCTGCCTAATACCGCTAATAAAGGTAAGCAGCAATTTTAACAAGTTCACCAAATGCCCTTCTTTTTTCCCCTCTTATTCTGCTCATCTACTTCACTAGAATTTTTAAAATAGTTTACACAAAAAAAGATACCTGTGTTTTTGAGGCGTGTGTTTACCAGCGCGGGGCTGCGGAGCGATATCCGTGCATCCCCAGCGCCGACACTCACCTGGCAGGCCTGGGAAGCTGGGGCGGCAGCCATGGAAGGCATGGCCGGATCCCCGGCCATGCGGCCCCACGAGAGCCCAGCGCTGTGCGGATGCTCCCGCGCTGTTTCTCGGGTCTCATAGCATGGGGCAGTGTTTTGTGCACTTTATTCAAGTCTCAGTGTGGTGTAATCAGCTGTGCACTGTCAATGCTCTAGTATCAATTTAGGGAGTCAGACGGTACATGCCTCCTTATACCATGAAAATGGTATCCTGTTGGTAAAAACCCACTGAGAGGCTATTTTTGTGCAGTGTAATAGTGTAGATCACTGAGCCAAAACGAGCCTGGAAAGCTTCTGAATAAAATATATTCTGTTTAAGGTATTCAGTTAGGAAATGTGTTTTTAAAAAAATCATATACATTCATCTTGCCTCTAGAAAAAAGATGAAAGTATGAAGCAGCATTCATATTTAGAGCATACTTTTAATTCACTGATCATAGCAATGCCTTCTCCTCGAGTGTCAACATTTTAACAAATCTCTAATCCTAAGCAAAGTTTTGAACCTAGAATAGAAGAAAGTATTAGAAATGCCTTAAAAATTGAGAATTTCACAACTTAATGTTTTCAGGTCAGGAAACACAGACTTGCAAATCTAGCCCCTTTTGTCTTGTTTTATTAGTAGCCCAAGGCGTTTTTGCCTCCGTATTCTAACTGCTGTGAATCCCAATTCTGTACTTTTAAGTAAGTACTTAGTTGAATGGGGAACTTTTTGTCAACATGCTGCAATTCCCACGTCAGAGCTGACTGTTGAGTGAAAAACATCCCAAGTCATTTTTTGATTCGTCCTTTTGACTTGCTACACAGTGCTCTGCTGGTTCCCTGAACATTATTTTACTGTGTGTTTTAATAGAGGGTTTCTTTTTTTTTTTTTTTTGGAAACATTTTGGTTATATATATTCCACATAATAATTCTATGTAATGTCATAGCAGTGCTGTACAGAGATGTAAGGCTATCTTCTTGCAGAATGCTATTTTGATTATACCTGCGAATTTTACGTTATGATGCATGCTTTAAAAAAGATACTCTTTTCCAAAATATTCTTCTTTGACTTGTCAATACTTGGGTGAATTTCATGTCTTGCTTAAAAAGTGATGGGAGGAAAAATTTTTAAACTAGTACCTCAAAGATGTGTTCTCTTGCTGTGTTCTTTTTCCATCACTATCTCTATTCTTTTTCTTAAATCTAATTAGATCCAATAGCTGAGAATGGATAGAATGGTATTGTGTCCTCAACACCTCTAGGGAAATAGAACAAATCAAGAAATTCTTTTCTTCGGGACAAAAAAAAATAAATAAATAAAAGGTAATTGTCTTAGATTTTCACTTAAATCACAAAACAAAATGCATTAGCTTCAAGCTATTGCTGGGGGAGCCAAGTAGTTTTTCAGGCAGAATTCACTTAATGTTATAGTAACAGATGCTGAAAGCTACAGCAAGAAAAACAGTTTTTACTGTATTGTTTACTGTTGGAAAATAACCATGCTTTATATTCCTGAGTCACCTATCAGGTAGAACGAGAAGTGGTTGCAGGGAGGAAAGGATGCCTAAAAGAAATGTATATGCTATAGGTTATACGTATATAGCAGTATGATCAGTGGTGTAGGAATAGCTTTGAGACAAAGCTATAGGCACATTTATATGCTGAAGTCAGCTCTTGTAGGAGAAGAAACCCTAAATTTCTCAAATAAGATGGGGCAGATTCTATTCTTTTGTGTATCTAATGTAAATTTATTCACGTTTACAACTGCTCGTAGCTTCTTGAAAGACTGCTGGGTTTCCTGTGCTTAGGGATGGTCAGCGTGTGGCTCCTGAATTTCTTGCACTTCTCGAGTGGTTCAAAAGCAGCTATTAAGCTAGGATTGTATCAGGGGACCAGCTGTGGAGCTGCACTGGAAAAGCATTGAACCAGATCCAGGCTGTGAAAAGAGTTAGTGACCACGTCCCTGCTGTGACCCAGGTCATCAGCCCCCTAAAGCAGTGCAGTAGGAGACTGGCTTGGGAACTATGCTGCCTTTCAGCCACGAGCTGCTTTTCAGAGTTTCCTCTTCGCTCCCTGAGATCCGCTGTATGTATTTTGTGGCTCTTCGTTATACGAAAATCGTGGCATGTAGCTAGAGGAAAGGGAGATCGAATGCTGTTCGTATAGTAGAACAAAAAGAAGGCTTCCCTTATGTTCTCTGTTTTTGTTTTAAATTTCCTGGTTGTTCGTAAAGCTATTTTATCCTTGTCATGTTCCATTTCCACTAAGGTATCTGTACAAATGTGCTGCATTCCAGGATTTAATAGATCTCATATTATTGCAATAAAGAATTGCAATATTAAAACAAAGTACAATGTGTTGCCATAGGAAATTTATAAAATAAAATGGAAAATACGAATATAGAAGTAAAACTTAACTATATCATTCAGAATTGCAGGAAAAAAAAAAAAAAAATCAGTGAGATAGTTACTCCTACGCCAGAAATGAAATAACCACAGTTTACCATGTTAGAAATCTCAGACATAGTTAAATAGTGTGAACAGAATAGCCTGATACTGCACTATTCTTATCATTTTGACAGTTTTCAAGTTAGAATCTGGGAAATTCATAAAATAATTGACTTTTTTATTTACATTCCTGTTTACATATATACACACACACACACAAACACACTGATAGCTAGCTAAGTATGTTATTCTTTCAGAATTCTTCAGTCTTGCAAAAACACTTGTTTCAGTTTTTCTTTCTTTCCTTGACAATACTCAGTCCTCTTGAAATCTGTAACTCTGCAACCGAAAACAGACACCATTTAAGCTGTGTAATGCAGTGCTAAAAGCTTTGTACTGCAATCTAGAAATATTTATGCAGTCAAATTATTTTTTATTGTTCAAAGAATTAGACATCTGATTGACTTGGTTCTCCTAGTTTATCTGCTTAGTTACTGAAAGTACGAGGTCACTCAATCTCCCTAAAGAATGCAACAACAAAACAGCCAATCTGTTACAAGATGTCAGGTGGGGGAAAAAATAATTGCACTTGATTTTTTTTTTTTTTCTACTCTATTATCAAATAGCTATCAGGATGCTATTTGTTTTTACTATTTTGTGAATTAATTTATAGATTATATTGTTGCTATAAAAATCAAGAACAATTTTTCACAGAATTCTTTGGGCATTAATGTCCAAATAACCTTTTTACCATTAAGATATTTGATAATCAGATATTTGAAACTGGAAGATAATTATCTCCATTAACATTTTCTGACAGTCAGGAGTTAATAGGAGTCTATTATGGTTCCTTAACATTGTCCAAAAATTTCTCCATCATATCAGTAGCAGGTGGTTGAGCTGTGACTTTATTTCAGGTAGTTACCTAACGTGTGGTATGAGAACCAGAGAATCTATTGACATCTTTTCAACTAAATGAAATAAAAAGTAGTAAATCTTCTCTTTTCCATGAGTCCTGTGCCCTAGTAGTTTGGACGATCCAACGAATGTTTAAAAGTCCCCTAACATTACTACAGCATGAATGCAACTTACCATCCCGGGACGAAGGGTCATTTATATTATTAATTTCTAGTTCCATTAATTTGTACCCTGGGAAACAAAACAAAACAAAAAAAGGCCTCAAAGACACTCTTTGGGCCTGCTAGATTTCTTGTCAACTTGATGAGAAATGGCTAATTTTGGATGACTTGCTAGTAGGGCATCCCAGCTTTCACAAAGTGGCTCTAAGGTCAAATATGCTGCTACACAGCAGTCTGAAAAGAAAAGAGTAAAAGGAGAAGGAAAAAAAAAAAAAAGAAAAAGCCTCAAGAATGACAGAAGAGGTGTCCAACTAAAATAAAAAGAGAAAGGTCATAAATTAGACACCATAGTTGCCCTTAAGTCAGGAACTGTCAAAAAATTGTTCCTTTGCAAGATACGTGCTCTGTGTTTGTCAGGGCCCTTCATGCATGGGCCAAATACATCCCAAGGAAAGGCACAGCCAGAATCCTGAAATGTTGCAAATAAAAGCTCTGAGAAACAAAGCATAATTTTGTCTGTGGAACTTACCAAGAATAGTAGTTTAAAGCCATCCCTTTAGAAAAGACTACCACTTTCCTATCAGAAATGGGTGTCTGTCTGTTTGTTTGTTTGTTTAATAATACTTTGATACACTGATTTGTTAAGGATGTTCTGGGGAATGGAGTTTCCTGTGAATTTTGGACGAGCAGAGCTTTGTCAAAGAGTTATCTTTTCTGTCACTGATAAAAAGAACAACTCAGGAAAATAAGTATAGATAGAGCATATTTCTGTCTTGTGGAAAATAGTTAGAAATCCTTGGCATAATGTTTCCCAGGGAAAATAGAGCAACCCTGAGGCCGATGACGTTTGTGCTGGGATCTATGGTGATGGATAGCTGTAGCCATCTTTATTTGTCCATCTTTCCTGTGGGTGGGTGCAGCTTTACTATTGCTTATATAGCTTTTGAAATAGATAAAGAAAATGTCATTGAGAAGGCTGGACTGCTGTTAGGCAAAACACTGGATCTGAATTATAGCATAAGTGATTTATGGGAGAAGCAAGTTTCCTATGGAAAAGATTCGAAGTCTTACCTTTCCATTGCAGGCCTCATCTTGCTTTTGTATCTAGCTCTTTTGCGATACGCTGCCCGTAACTGCTTTTGCATCATGTTCCTGTTAATCTTTCTTCAGAGATCTTCATGCATATCTCAGGGTGTAAAGTTAAAGGCTGCTGCTTACGGGCTGCCACCTGGATCAGGTTCACAGATAATTCCTTTTGTTCCCAGCTGACGAAGTGAGAGAAGATTCAAGGGACTGTTGGTCTCTCTTCACTTTCCTGTAGTCTCAACAGGGTGTTCTCATGTTGCTTCTTTAGTTCAGCAGAGCAAGGACAGGCTGGGAAGCCCACCGTGCACTTGAAGTTGCTGGAGGTGTGTCAGGGAGGAGAGGAAAACAGTGGGAAGCACACTTCAGAGGTACAACACGAAAGAGGAACAGAAATCGCCACATTTAAACCATATCTGACTGTCGACCTGCTGCTGCCCTGTTGTGTCTTTCTCCTAATACCAGTTGCGTTCTTTTTATCCGTGATTCCTTTCAACCAGTTACAGTCCTCCAGCTGCCCAGTCTACTTCTCCATCTTCATTCAAGTCCTGACTGCAACTCAATTTTTCAGGAGTATTATGGAACTGGCAGCGAGAATCTAGTCTTTATTTAGCTATTAGCAGCAGAGCAACCTGAATACTAAAGAATAGAATCAAATATTTCACAGAATATATGACAGGAAAAAAAATGTGTTTTTTTTCTAGTTGCTTTTGTTCTTTTTCTAATTTTTTGCTTGTTTCCAAATAGAAATTTTAATACCGAAGTTATCAAGGTTAATATCCTGAGTGCTGAACTTTGCCGTTCTTAGAAGATTGCTTAAAAAACTTTTCAAAGATAAGGACTTAATTCTACGTACTAGGTTTGTATTGACTTCTTCATATATATTTTCCTCATAGTGTTGCATTTACTTTGGAAATACATTTTTCATAAATGTAAGAGAAGGCAGCTTCACTGCACTTAGCCATCGCATGGCTCTGAGTAATCTGCACAGAAATATGATGTAGTTCTGGATCAAAGCCATTGATATTTTTTGAAAGATTATATCACGTTCAGTGTGTTTGGACCAGGCCCTTTGTCAGTAAGTGAAGGTAAATCTCTTTTTGGCTTTTTGTGTAACAGCCTTGCAGCAGTGAATGAAATCCTCTTGCTTGTTGCACAGAAAGCCTCACACCTTAACAGGATGGAGCAGGGTGTAGTAACATGGTTTACTAGTCTGGACTCAGCAACCATTTGCTCATTTTGCTGTAGGTATTTTCAGAAGCTGTATTTGATTTATATAAAACTTGAAATGTACACTCCTTTATGGGAATTTTCAGGTTGTAAATTGTATCTTCCGCTTTTTCGGTTTTTATTTTTAATTTACTGTATTCCTCTGAAGGCTTTCCTTTAACTAGTTCATTCGTTGTAAATTCAGCAGTGATATTCCTTAAATAAACAGAAGCGTAGAACATAATATCCTGGTAACACTATTCAGAAAGTCAGAATAAGGCCCCCAAGCTATTCTGAAGATGAATTAATTATAACATTCCAGGAAAAACACTACATTGACATCTTACAAGTTTCAGTGTGTACATTGTGTAGTGATGTGCACTTAATAAACTTGTTTTGATGCTTACAGGCTGAAGAAATACTTCATCCTGTAAGAATCAAAAGATTCAGCATAAGGTAAACTCAAGTGGTAAAATCTTCTACTTATTTCTCCCTGTAAATTATTGAGACCTACCTTTATTATGCAAATAGTTCTCTTTATTGCAAAACCAAAACACCAGAACAAAGGATCGTGTTTTAAAATGCTGAGCCCAAGTTAAAATATTATGTTGAGCTCTTATGTATAAACACTCATGGTTTTACAGATATTTTGTGTAATGAAATCATATAGTAGATTTTTTTAATGCTCTTTCAGTAACAGTTTTTTTCATTTCTGCTTTTATATTTATGTATTTTCAAGTTATCTGTCTATATGAACTGCTAATATATGCACCTTTGGCTGAGGAACTCTCCAAATTTTAAGTTTCTCTCAAAATTCCTGTAAAATCAAGTTATATCTGAAATGTGTCCGAGCCCGGAAGACCCATAGGAATGCAGTTCTCATTGCAATTAATAGAAAGCAGCTCTGTCATATGCCTTGTACTGAAGAAATCAACCTGACGATGGTTCTTAACAAGGACAAAAGAAATGCAAGTGAGAACTGAATGCAATGGAAGTAAAGCCCTTTAGCACTTTTGAAATTTTTTTTACTAGCTGCTGAAATGCTTTTGAGAAATTTTCCCCAAAGATCCAGATTCTCAGACACATTTAAGACTATCATCAGACTCCTCACTACAGGAAAATGACTGGTCATAATACCTAAAAGATAGCTTTCTAGTCCTATTTTCAGAATATTTACATTTTGAATTACAATATAAACACTATGTAGGCAAAGGCAGAGGTACTTTATTAACCAATGTACTTTTTCCTCATTGGCTGGAGAACTTAGGAGGCTCTTCACAATTCAAGGTGCTGTTTGATGATGCCAGTAAGAAAATTCAGTCATAAAATAATGACTAAAGAGAACCCTGCCTTACATTTGCCCAGGAAGCAAGTGGAAATTTGGGATATGGAGGTTATTTTTCCTCTGAAAGATGGAGTAGTGGCAGCTATTTTTGCCAGCTTTGCTAATGTAAGAAATGAAAGACATAATATTGTGTCCTCTTCATCCTGATGTGATTTAAACCTATTTGTCTAGAAAGTACCTTAGTGTTCTGCTTTTGGTATGCTACCATTTGAGGCAGGGGCACAGTGCCGAAAGACATGCAAGATGTTTGGTGGCAGAGAGCACCAGAAAGCTCTAGATGGCTCTCACTAAGCTATGTCAAGTTATAGAGACTGTACTGGTTCAGTACCATTATGCTTTGTGCAACTTAATTAGCTCTTGTGAGAGCAGAGGCGTATTTCACCAAGGAGATAGCTGAAATGTGCTGCAGCTCGTTATCAGGTTATTCCACTTGGCTATCCTTCCATGATTCGTGTAGTCCATAGCATAAAAATCTTGACCATGATCATACGGTTACCTTATTATATGGGCCTAAGGCATACATGCACAGTCAGAGAAATAAAAAGTCCTGGCTTCATTGTAAGGCCTTGGGAGATAAAGGAGCTGAATCACTTGAGCCTGGTTGTGTAACACCTGTATGATCATCGCTCATATGCAGCACTGTAAGAAAGGAGGCTTTACAGTAGTTTAGTATTTTCTGCGTCTGGCTTTGGCCAAAGAAGTGCCATAGGGCATGAGTGATAAAAGTAAACTAAGTTTTTTAATAATCTCATAAAATCCAAATGAGTTTGCAACAAGGATTTTAATTAATTCTTGGTCCTATTTGCATACTTCTTTTCTAACACTGCTATTACTGAACCTTGGAAATGACCTTGATTCTGATAATAGCGATTTTCAGTCCCAAAGCTTCCTGCACATAGCTCAAACACCAGATTATACATATATTTGGGTAAAGCACCTCCTTTCAGAGAAGGAGACAGATTATGATAGCCTGTGCAGGAAGTAGCACTTGCATGTTCTTCTCCCTCTTGCATACAAGATAAGCGGCACTGTTACTTAAGTTAGAGTAGTGGAAACTCACATAGGACAAGGATTGAGATATCTGCCTTCTTTCTTGGCAATGGGCTAATTACAGCACTAGCATCTAGTTCATGATAAATTTCTGATGCTGACCCATGTTGTCTTTAGGGTGGCTTGACAGGAATAGTGTATTTGGCTTCAAAATCTAAATCAGTAATATTATGTTAACTGCACGTTTTTCTGATGAATATGATAGTTTTTCATGACCATGCCTTTGCGCTTTGATGGTGTTTTAAATGGGAAATAGCTAGAGAGTTTACAGAGAAAATGCTCTGAGCCACAATCAACCCTCCAATAAGCAAATACAATAAAATGAAATTTCTTCACTTACAGTAGAGGTCAAATAGTGTCAAAGAACAGTACAAACAATCATTTATTACAGTTGTGCTCATGTTAAATTTAGAATCTTACTCTATCCCCTAGGAATTGAATCCCACCACCATTACAAATATTTATTTCATTGGGGATTCAGTAAAATCACTGCCATATCCTCTTGTTTGCTTGATTACTTCTGGGTTCTGCTCATTGTTTTAAAAATTTTCTCATCCATTTCTGCATTTTTCACAGTCTAATGTTTCTTGGTACTTTCTTTTCTGAGCAAAAAAAAAAGACAAAAAAAAACTCTTCTTCCCAGAAAAAAATCTATTTCTTACAGCACTCAAGAAACAGATACATTTTGCTCACCTATTCATATTAATAGTCTCAATATTCACATTTTTTAGCATGCTAAAGCACACACATACATGCACAAATACATCCATCCACTTTAGCGTCTTTGAGTTTTCTTAATGGTCTTCCTCTTTCCTTCCACATGATTGTTTCATATGATACAGTACTGGCCTTGATCTGGGAGAAAATTGGTACTTCATGGTTTAATGACTATCTAGAATCTGGAGCTTTGGCTGTGGTTCCAGCCTGTATTTTACAGATTGGTGTGACTGCAATTGCAAACTAGATTTGGTAAGATACCTATAACCGACCTTTGATATCCTCCAGATCTATTCAGCCTACATGCCAAATGTTCAAGAGTAATGTCCTTATTGTGATTAGATTTGATCAAAAAGATTTCACTAAACAAGTTTAAAAAAAATAATGATGATTAGGGAAATTATATCTTTTTATGAATTCAAAATAATGTTTTTTTTTTTTTTTTTTTTTTATTTTACACTCCTGTTAGGCAGCTCTTAGTCCTACTAAATGGAAAAAAAAAGAGCACCAGCTCTAGAGGTCTTGGTAGTACATTTATTTCTCAGCCTAGGCTCTCAGCATGTTCCATTTACACAAGAGAAATCCCTTCAATTATAAGATCCTTAATTTACCCAGGAAATTCTGTAAGGAAAATGATTAATTACTTTAAGCAATCACTTTTACAGATAATCACAGTTCTTTATTTAAACTGAAAAAGCAAAGGGGGATCTTATGAATAAAACATAAAAGGAAAAAAAGAAAAAAGCTTTTAGTTTAATAAATATGAAGTCAGCATTGAAATATTTCTGTAAATAGACAAATCTTGTTAAAATCATACTACTGTTCATATTAACTATTAATTATGGAATTATTCTATATTAAAAGAGAACAGCATTTGAAGGAAAATATCATGCTTTTGTTGAAGTGGCCCACTGCAACACATACTTGAATGTTTTTATTCAGTCGACCCTAACAGCCAAAAACATTCTGCATAAGGAAACATAAAGCAGTCCTGAGTGGGAGAGAAAGGTCTTTTCCTTATGCATTCTTGACTGTTATGTATTCAGTTCCCTATTTTTCATACAGGTATTCTGTCCAAAACGACAGCAGAGACTGGAGACAGAGATCGAAGAGACTGGACGAGGAAAACTTCCCTTTACTATGACAATCAAATTCTCCTCAGGATTGTCATGCTATCTGATATAGCTGACTAATACATCTGGCACAGAGTGTATGTGTTATTTTTATGAGGATTGGACTAAGAATCTGTGTGGGCCTGAACAGAACCAAACAATATGTTCTTGGGCACCTACATTTACACTTCTCTTACTAAATCAGAGGTATAAGAAGCATCAGTTCAGATCTGAGCCTTGGTACCCCTTGTGTTCTGATACGCAGAAAGCACGTAGTGCTAGCTCTGTACAGAGATGCTACACAGAGTGTGGGTGAGGGAAACAAAGTGTTAGGTTAAGGGAAGTAACCGCTCGGAAATACCATGTGTATGTACACTGGCATGAACATAGGGCTTCTGTCCTTTCTGTAGATAACAGAAAGGAAGGTGTTTGTCTATGATTATATGTGATATTGCCATGATGTTGCAATGATGCCCTGCTTGCAAAGCCTTCTGAATTCAGGGTTCAGCTGAAAAGCACTTTACTTAGAGGTGGGCATTTATCATCCTGTAGCTCTGATGGCCTGGTAATGTTTCATTGTTCCTTTTTTTTTTTTTTTTTTAAATTTCAAATACAGTGCAATTGTGTAAATTGATAGGTTCTCTTACTGTGTGTTCCAAATATTTCTCTTTTTTGTTAACGATTACTATTTTTAAATTTTCCCTAAAGGGAAATATATTTAAAAGGTTTCATACCTGAATAACCATCTCCTCTGAGGAAAACTTAATTTTTTGTTTTTGTATTGACTGAAGCCCTTGAGGATGCCCCATCTATTTCAAACTAATTCTCCTAACGGGCAGCAGAATACTGGTTTGCAAGAGAGTAATCTGCAAAAGCAGGTTTGGTGGGAACTTTCTTAGTCCTTTGCCTTCCCTGTGACTTTGAATCAAATCACCTTCTCATTTCTTACAGGTGTGGGTCCTGGTCTATTGCAGAATAGTTATGTTTGGATGGGACCTTTAGAGATTATCTAGTCCATCAATTTTTGTCCATCAAGGATAAAGCTTCCTTGCTCCAAACTCCCACTCATCTCAGAAGTTTTGGATTCCTGAAAGCAGTAAATATTAAGGCAAAGAAGGCGTTGTGGACCTCAGCCAATGTCCTTTGTCACAAGGTTCATCAGCCCATTCACCAGCAGACCCACAAACATGGGAGTTTTTCAGTTGTCTGAAAAAAGCCTCTTCTGCTCCTTCCCAAACTGGCGGTCCGTAGCACTCATAACATTACCCATTTATTTCCCTTTCTTTTCCATCTCCTACAAGGATGTAGTACGTTGACCCGCATCTTGGCTCACAAAAGCCCAGTTCAGCCTGTCAAACTGTACTGATACTGTTGTGATCCATCCGTGCATGCTGTGTGCCATTGAATTCCTCACGGTCTTAAGTAGGGCAGACCATGGGTTTTGCAAGTACCAATTCTGCCTAGAGAGATCCTTGCAAAGCAATGGGTGTACTTATTGCAACATGAATATTTAGAAGTATAAACTTCTTTTATTCAATATCAAGAGCTGATGGGTGTGAATTTTTTGGAATGAGAAATATGGAGCTTGGTGCTTTTGTGCGATATCTGCTTGCTAAGTTCTTGTTTTATTTTTGCTGTTTTCTAAAACTTTGTTTTATATTTGATTGAAAAACACAGGAGTGACTTCTAATGATTTCATCTGCATTTTTTGTTACTCAAGTCTGGGTCATGCTGCTAAAAACAAAATGAGATGCTAGGCAGCAGAGATTTTAAATTTCTGTTTTGTCTTTTGGTAATGTTTACCTTTTGCTGATGGAGGAAAGATAAGAGACTAAAGATCTAAAGGCTTGTATAATAACATTTTAATTTAAAGAGCCTGTATACTGAGCATAATCGGAAGCTACACTGAGATGCAGTTTTGTATGTTTTATGCATTAACTCACCATCTGCTTTTCATGGAAGAAAGGGGTATGGGAGGCTTACCTGTAGCAATCATGTTTTTAAACCAAACAGAATGTGTTTTATGCTGGCATAGTCCTTTGAGGAAGGACACAGCATCCATTACATAAAGCACGATAGATAAATATTACTTCCGAATTTTTAGAAGCCCTGTGTTCTGTTTTGGGGGGGAAAAAAAAACCACTTTATTGAAGTAAACAAAAGTGCAATTGAGATCTCTTATTAAGTTAAGCTAATGCATAGTACCCGTGGACCTGTTGCACAGAGTAAAAGTGACCCTGGAAAGAAGCAGGGATAAGGAGGGAAGAATGTAACTAACAAGGGTAACTAACAAAGATTCTTCTGAAAAGCCAACCCCAGATGTTGAATAGGTGGGAATAGATATGACATCATGTGCCAGGTTAGAAAACCAGAGAAAGTAACATTCTTATTTGTAATGCTAGAAGCATTAAGTTCACAGTTTCTAAAGTGTCAGTATATATGTATTATTCTGTATACATGACAAGAAATATTTCCGTAGCAGCAAAATCTCAGTTGTACTGTATATTCAATGAAAGTCTCAAAGTTGTGATTTCAGCGTAGACTTTTCTGTAGCTTGCATGGAGAAGTGATTGTTCTAGCTTACAAAAGTAACAGGAAGACTAATAGACAAGCTATCATAATAGGGGAACAGTTGGGAGCATATTTATCAAATTCTTATATATGAAGATGAAAAGATGTAGAAATAAGCTGTTGTGAAAAAGCGTCGTGACAAGATTATGTGTCAAAAAAGTGAGTGATCAATAAAAGGTTTTGTTAGTACTTCCTGACAGCCGGCTAAGTGTTGGGAAATGTGGGCAGACAAAGAAGAACGAGTTATGGATGCATTTGTCATTGCTGCTGTTGGTAAGGAAGTGTCATTAAGGTCCTGAGTAAGATCTGATAGTGGAGGAAGCTTTTCATACAGCTCGTCACCCTCAGTTCATTAGCAAACAAAATACTGATCCCGGGAACTGAGAAGAGGGACGACGTGTTTGGCCAGAGTCGAATAAAAGAAAAGCGTGTGTTGCAAAAAGATAGTGGAGGTGGCAGTGGAGATAACATAAAAATAACTGTACTTCCATCAGCACAGTGGAAAGGGAAAAGCGCAGCCTACAACAGGCTACGCAGCAAGCAAGGAATTGTTCGCCAGAGTCAAAATATAGGGAAAAAAAGAGCAAATTTATCAATATATTATGTGAAAATTAACTGCATGGAGGTGTGATTTTGTGAACATGTTCTTCACCTCATGTGTTTAAATCCTTTGATCTGTAAGTGACTATAAAGATACCTGATCACAATCTAAAATTGAGTTAAGCGCTTCTCCCACATCAGTACCTTTGAAATTTGAGATTCACCTGGTAATGTGCATCAGCATGTCTGCTATGCTTTCAGAATACCCTTGCAGAAAAGAGCTCTACCAGGGTGTGGTGCATTGCTTCTCCGCTCCTGCGCCTGCCTGTCCGTAGCACCTCTGTAGTGAAGAGGTGCTGGGAGCATTCACTTCCCAGCTCATGGATGGGAGCACCTGCGCCATTTATGTTGGGCGACCATCATTTCTCCCTCTCCTATGGATAGGCATTTTCACTGGAAAGGAAATAGTGTGTTTTGGCACATTGCAGACAGGTCCTAGTGTGAATGAATCTATCACCAAGGGTTGTATTATTATTATTACAAAATGCCAAATTACCAAAACGTGCTGCATGAGGCTCCAAGCTTCATTGAATTGGATATAGCCCCTTTTTTCTTGTGTTAAAACACTAACCTTGTTTCTGTCAAATGGTTGAAATCACAAGCAATACCGTGTTCATGGCAATTTGTGTTATGCTGTTTCATACTGCTTTTTTTTTTTGTGCCCTAACATCTACGGTAAGAGATACGTTAGCCACACCAAACTGGATCAAGGCAGGGACATAGGCAAGGGGGCTCTGGGTTTGTGCATCCAAAGGTCATGACAGCTTGAAGTACTTTATAACTTTGCTAGAGGATGGGCTGATATTATTTATTTACTAATCCCTTATTTAGATAAGTGAACTCAGAACCAAAAATACCCCTCTGGTGCCCTGAGACCACATCACAGATTTTTAAAACAAAACATAGGAGAATGACAGGAAATCATTTTTACATCACTAGCATCAGACATTTAGGAGATACCTGGTTTGACTTTTAAAGTTCCTTAATAAAAATACATCTGCTTGGACAAAATTTCTATTTCTTATCATTGACCTTATTCACCTTTTATACTGTTCACACTTCAATTGCTATTTTGAACCAAAAAAAAAAAAAAATCACTTTTAAAGCATGGAAGCTCTTGTCATTGTTCCATATTGTTCTGTTCATGCTGTCTAGGGTGTAAAGGTTTTAAATGGAATAATTATAGAATTTATATTCTTTCTGGATCCAAATTAGCAGGTGCTTTGAGGTAAAAAGTGGATGAATTTCCCATAACCAGACTGAAGTCACAAACAAGATAGATAAAAAGTGCCTGAGGTTATCTTCAAATGAAGTTATATTAGAATTGTGTCCAATATTCTTTATTACAAGGTGAAGATGCTCAGAGCAAATAGAAACTGATGGCTTTCTTGTTTCTTCATAGCCTTTGCTCAAACCTTTTTTTTTCTAATGTTATTTGTACTTATTTTTGTATTACAAAAATTTATTTCTGAAATGATCTTTTAAAGTATTTATAACCTTTTATTTCCTAGCAGAACCAATGCACATTTTAAAGTTAGAAGAAGTCAGTGCAAATATTTTTGTTCCTCTGAATACCTGGCAGCAGGCAGCTGCATCAACGCAACTGTGCCATTTGTGGCTACCAACAAATGACCTTGTGAGCCAGCACCCTCCTCCCATTGCTTCCCTTATACGTAGTCAACTCTTTATTCCTGTGTTTCTCCCTTGGATGAAGCTATGGCTATTCGCACTACTCAGTGTAGCCAGCTAAGAAGCCCAGACCAATTTCCTTTCACTTTTTCTCTCATTATTATGAGGAAGAACAGTATCGCATTGGACCCTACTTTCTTTCCATGGTCTGTATGGTCAAGCTGTGGTACACGTCATTCATGTCATATAGGCTATATCTCTACTTACCTGCTTGGTTGGACCTTACAGGTTCCTGAGATCCAGGTCAGCTTCTCCTACTGTGTGCTCGGTTTCCTCTCCATAATGGCAAGGAGCTATTTATTCTGTTGGGGAGGTTCCTGCTTCCACTTACATACGGATTTTAGGATATGTCTTCCAGACCTGCCATTGGTTTGGATTTGCAAACATTCCTGGGTCTAATAGTATGGACATGTACGTAGTAATGCAGAAGTACGTATTATTTCTGAGTTATACTATAACACTGTGCCACTTGGACATGTGTTAACTACATTTGTCCAAACAGACTCGTGTTGTTAAGAGTGTGTTGCTATCAATGGTCAATGACTGTTGGTGAATTACTTCAACCATTATTTGTCTATAATAATTATCTATCATTTAAAACTTCACAGTTTTAGAAACTTTATTAGACGAACCACTAGTTTTTATATGAAGAAAAGACATGCATATATTTTCAATTTGGGAATATTGTTTTCCATATGAGTTTTATTGGCTCTTTCAAAATGTTTTTGACTGTCCCCTTTGTTTTACTTAAATGAAAAATTTCAAAAGACCCTCGGGACAAACCCTGATGGTTTAGTTTCATACAACTGCTCTGAAGGAATAAGTTATATGTTTCTTAAATACAACTTTAAAATAAAATGTACTGAAACTATTTTGAAAAAGTCAATGTTTTTCACTTGAAATTGACAAATATGTTAGAATTGGGTGAGTATATTATATATGCTGTGTTCTCTCAGCAAAGCGATTAAAAATAGCACGTACAAATACAAATACCTTATGCTGGTCAAATGCAAAATGTTTTAGAATTGTTTGGTCTTGTTGGTTTGTCTTAAGATTTTCTAATTTTGCAGTGAAATTAGAATATAGTTATTGGTAAGTTCTCTGTAATTTTTAGCATTTTACTGTTACTTAAAATTGCACAAAACCAATGAGCTGGAGTTGGCCAATGAGTTAGAAAGAACACTTCATTATTTCTAAAAAAGTTTGAGTCAAAATTTGTGTGCTCCTTTTGCAAAACTTTGATAAAAGCTTTTTAACAATCTGGCAAATGCCACATCAGTATTTCCTCTCATATTTAAAGAGACTTATCATTTTAGAGAGGCCTCTTTTAAAATGAAAAAGAAATTCACATGTCTTAAACTATGTACTTTCCCATGACCAGTCTGCACTATCAGTTGTGCCTAACATTATTAGTTTATGCATGCTTGAATTTTGCTCTGATGGCTTAGTGTGTGTTTGAGAAAAGTGAGGAAAAGAGGGAAAAAAAACCCTAACCTATATATTAACTATGCTAATGAAGTAAATTAAGAGTAACATAAGCTACCTATTAACTATATTAATAAAGTAAATTATGACTATTTCAGTAATATTTAAATAGTAAAATATAAATCTCTTAGTTCATTGCCTCACTGATTATTCCTCTTTTATTCAGAAATAACAGTGCAGTAATTCTACCCAATTGTTTTGCAGATGTTTATTCATAGTGTATATATAAGTTCAATATGAAATAAAAATCGATTTTAATTGCGATGTATATGGTAATTTCAAAAGCAGTCACATCTTGTGCTGGGTTGTTGCAGTGATTGGCAGCCGTGTAACCCACAAGTTAGATGTATTATATTAATTCCTTCTCCTCTCCTTATCTGTAGTACTTTTGTAAACTCTCCTGTTGTCTCATTCTGAAGTTCACAAGCATGTCGCATGAAACAACCATGCCAAAATAAAAGGAGCAATGTGTAGAATGTACCAATATGGTATTTTTCCTAGATAGATCATCTTTCCAAAGAAAATACTCCTGAATGCTCTTTTAGTCAAAATGGAATAGGTTTGAAGAAATATTGGGTCAAAGCTCAGTGTCACATAGTATCCTAAATTATACTGCACTACATAAAAATAATTTTTCTTCTAGAGAAAGATTCAAGAATGTCTTCACATTTTCATATGTTATGGTGTCTACATGCTTTCTAAATTTTCATTCCTTAAATTTTTCTGTAAAGATTCTGTTTAATCTTTCTCTTTTCCCACTTCATTTGGTCCACTTTCTTAATGTTACTTTCTTATAGATAAGACTTACGTGAATGCAGAGAAAAATTACTGCTAAAGATTGCCTGAGCAATCATAGTCCTTGCTATACTTACTATATTTTGCTGTATTTTATCAGTAAGGCTATTCATACTTCATCAGAAAATTCTTGTGTTTATAAATATATATGTGTGTATGTATGTATGTCATGTTAGAGAAGCGGACATAAGCCAAAGTCAAGCCCTTCATATTAATTCCTTCTTAAAGTTTTTCTTCCCTCTTAGTTTTTTTCTACAGTCTAGCTGAAGATATCATACCTTTTTGTCTTTATAACAAAGGCAGTTGCATAGTTGTTTAGAACGTTACTGATTCTTGTAAGATTAAGCTGAGCTGATTTTGATGGGAGAGGAGATGGCCTGTTTGGTTATTCGAAGTAACTGTGTGCTTGTCCATTGCAGGGAGACAGAACGAGAAGGAAATAAGCTCAGAGCTGTGCTAATCACTGCTCTTACTGTGAGTTGGCTGAGCGGAGGATTTTTTTTTTCCCAGTCTTTTACTCAGTTTGCCTGGTTTCTCACATCTATCCTCTCAGGGGTGTTTTGTCTGTATTATCCAAACCAAAACATATATTCAGGTTGAAATAAATTAATAGGAAGCCTTGCCATTATAGTTGCAGGTAAGGAAAACAAAACAAAACCAAAACTCATCTGCTAATACCCTTTATTTATTTATTTATTTATTTTTATTTTTTTTCCACATACGCTAAAGAAACACTTATTTGTAAAGATCCAAAGACAATGACAACAAGCACTTCTTCTTCCCAAAGGCTATGACACAGAAGATGTCTGTTATTATTAAGATTTAGCTGTAACACTTCCATCTGTTAATCTTCCTCTATTTGCCACAGCAGGTTATTTGTAACTGAAGGCTAAGACAAAGACTTTTTTCTTTTACAATAACCTTCCATAAAGATAGGACAGGCTTTTTATTATTATCATTTATTTTTGAAAATGAGAGGGTTTGTAGCTTAATGTGACCTTTGTTTTAGAGAAACAGTCTTGTACTTTCTGTGGCTTTTTGCACTTACAGGATCCTAAGAGAATTTACTGAAAATGAAGCAGTGTGCTTAGAGATGTTAAGATGCATCCTTTAAAATCCATTTTAGTGACATTAAATGAAATGTATCACAGGCAACAGAAGTGGGAGAAAAAACAAGTCATGAGCAAAAAGACAATCTTTCAACATATTTTGCTTTTCGTTCATGCAGATGTTTGGCCTCAAGACATGTAAAGTGGATGAATTTGATTCTCTTGATCTTCTAGCAACTTGAACTGGGGAGATGAGAGGAGATTGGTAGGAGACTATATAAAGGAGTTAGATAAGCAAAAGCAAGATGCTGAAAAATAGCATAGTATATAAATCGAAGGCTAAATGTATTTATTGCCAAATTATTATATAAATTTTGCTGAAATAAGGATGCTCATCTCTAAAAGGATGTGATATCTCTATCAGGATATAATAAGAATACTTGAAATGAGGAATGAGGTTTTCTTTAATTTGTTCATAAATGGAAGACTACAGTCGCACTGTCGATATTAGGCACCCACTGTGCCAGTGTAGGCAGTGGAGACCTCAGAAAAATAATTCAGAAATCCCACCTGAAAAATGGAGCAAATCATTAAGGAAGATCAGGTACAGGCATATGTGTGACTTCTGGCCTCTGCCTGAATCTGAGGCGTCTGGCACAGGGCCTTTCCTTAACTACCTCCATCCACTGAGAGCAGAACATGAGGGCTGTACACTATGTGGTAGCACCTAAGTAAGCTGGGCTCATCCTTATAAAGATGAATAAAACCTGTTCATTTTAAGAATAATTATGAAATAATCACTAAATGATAGGCCACCGACTTAAGACAGGAGAGATTTGAGGTTATTTCTCTCTACTGCTGAAGCTGAGGACCAAGATCTTTTTCCCCTTCTTTTAACTTTTAAAAAGTCAAATATAAAGGCCTAGAGAAACACTATCTTTTTTTCTTGGACATTTCTATTTAACATCCATTTTGTTATTTTACATTCTCAGAATATTTTTATAGATTTTTCTGAGTAAATTTACAAGCAATAGAGAAAACCTGGACGACAAATCAAAGCCCTATCCAAGGTGAGAAGAGAATTGCCTCTTTTTTTGGCACAACATCTAAGAATGGCACTCAGACCATGAAGTTTGCCAACGGAGCCCATCTGTCAAGCAGCAGAGTAAATCAAATGCTGCAAGTTTTCAGTGATCTGAAGACAGGAAAACACTGAGAAAAGGCGTATAGAGGTAGGGAGGTTGTTTTCACCTCAGAGTGATGAAACAGCTTTTATCTCCATAACCTGCTATTTGGTTGTCCTTTCCCACACAGTGCTGCAATTCTTTGGTCCATTCAGAAAGGACCCAAACCTGTGTCCTCTGTAGTTAGACTTCCAAAACGTCAAGGGCAAAATGCTCGAGGGCACAAACATGAAGCGTTTTGCTGGAGTGCGGTTCATGGAATTGAGACTCTCACTGTATCGGAGTGATTCCCTCCAGGGTTCACACCGAACATTTACTTGTAGGTTTATGTGAGTGATAATTGAAGATTCTTGTTCTTGTGTAGTTCTCTGCTTCTCTTTGTCAAGTATGTTGTCTGAATTACCTAGTTGCAGTATAAACCATCTGTAAAATATTCATGTTCCATGGAACAACGTAATTAGCCAAGGGATTAACTAAGGAGGTTCAGTGTTCAAAGCTGGTCTCATTAGTTTCTTGAAAACAGTGTTTGAGTGGGAAGTCTTGCACTTTTGCCATGCCCAGCACTTGCCCGTAGTAAAGTACCCTGGACTGTTTCACTAGAACTTGCTTGTGCAGTTTTCCACCCAAAGTTTCCTACGGGAAAGGGGAGATTGTACACAGATATATCCTCCTCCGTCACACCAGTTTCTCAAATAAATGCAACCACCGATTGCAGCTGCTGATGTACGTTTGACTTTCTTTTAGGTCCTGACATGGAAGAAGTGCTTGGCAGAAGTCAGTCTACTGTGCCCTATGATGCTGCTTTGCTTCTGATACTTCTTTTCAACTTTGACATGACTCAAGCTATTTTGGAGCATGGTAAGACAATGTCATAGCTTCTCTCTAATATATAACTGCACATTGCAGCCTGCAGTTAGATTCATGGTGCAGGCTTAAACTAGGAATTTTCCTGAGCTTCATTCGTAAGACTGACCATTGCTATTTAGCTGTTTTATTGCAACACACCACTTAAGGACAACGCACACGGGCAATGTCAAAAGTGTACAAGATTCTGCATTGTCGAGATTTTACTATCAGGCTCCACAGTGTCAGGTCATCCGAGTTGGACATCTGTTTGCTAGTTGTCATGAAGAGGTGTCTTCCAAAATAGCTTCTTTCTTAGAATGAAGAAAGGAAAATTAGCTATGCTTGATCACGCCACAGAAAAGAATGAAGATGATGATTTTGGTGCAGGAAAAAGGATGAACTGGAACTAATAAATGTAGATTAGATTCCTTACCCTAATACCTACCAAATTTCAAAAGCCACATTACTGCCTTTTGTATGAAAAATAATAGTGCAAAAAAAATACGATGCATATGTGGTCTCCCCAATGGAGAAAAAAGTAATAATACAGTAGAGCCCTTTTCTATTGAATTCTCTGACACAATGAATGTTTTAAACCCTCTGGATAGCTCTTTTTTTTTTTTTTTAACTCTAGTGTCTTTCAGCAGAAAGAAAAGAGAAATTCCATTGTATATTATGAACAATAATTTTACAAATCCTATTTTAAAGGACATATTATTCTATGCATTCATAACCTTTAATTATCCTTGCAAAAGAAGAACATAATTCACAATTGCATCATACAAATCATGAAAGTATAACTGTAAAGAATGTGTATGTATGAGTGTGTGTGTGTGTGTGTATATGCATACATATATACGTTTCATGACATAACATGTATGCAATAAGACATATGTTTTTAGTTGTCACCACAAACGTACAGTTTTTTTTTTTCTTTTGCTGCATGTGTTTCTCCTTCCATTGTGAGCTCTGTACTTGTCCTGGACTTGGATCTCAATAAATGGTGACCAGAACAAGTTGCAGCTGGAATGTAAGTTGCTTCAGTTTTACTAGTCCACAGACTGCAGATTAGTCAAGGAAAGATGTTATGCAGAGAAATTTAGAATGAACTAGAATGAACCAATTTGTCCAAGGGTCATTTTGTTCAGATCTTGGAAACATCACCAGCTCCATAAAGAAACTATGAAACTACTGATACATTCAGCCAATTTATTGGAATGAGTTATTTTCTCTGAATACTTTGGGAAAATTTGGTCTAGCTGAAGGGACCACAGATATCAAAACTCAATTCTGCATCTCTCCAGCACATTTATTTTTATCTATGTAGAGAGCTCACAGCACAGGATAAAGCATGGTAATCAAATGTCTGGCAGCATACTGACTGTCTTTACCTTGATTTTAATTTTTGTATAAAAAGTGGAGGCCTAATTTATGTAGCCCACGAAATGTACACTGGTCCCACACAGCTTGTGTGTCTCAAGTATATTAGCATCAAACACTGAAGGGGCTCTCACTACTAGTTTCTGCCTTAAGGGCATTTTCTTGATTTGTGAAACTTTTGTAATTCAGTACTAAAAGCACAATATAAACATACAGTATCAAATATCTTATAATTTGAAATCAGATCTTGTAGAGGCAGTAGAGGCAGCCACCCTTGTCATAGTTAACCACTGTGGAAGTTTACAGTTCAACACACGTACCATTTATCTCTCTGCCCATAAAGTGTAATTTTCAGCTATTTTTCAGGAATGTGTACACTCTGTGCATTTAGAAAATTGCTAATGGAATGAGGCTTAAGCTCTTACGGTTGAATGTTGAGCATATTATTGCAGTTTTTATAAAAAATATAGAAATTGTCTAAACCTAGGTGATCTGCAGCAGCTGCTTCTATGTGTCTGGCAATAATAAAAGTTAGAAATTGTGTAAGTTTATGGGAAAAAGGCTTAAGCAAATGGAAAGTGAAATTAAAAAAGAATTGTTTAGACTGTATCCACTATATTGAAGTGTATAAACCTGGATTAGCACTGTTTGTTACAGGTCTCTGTTCATATTATTTGACATTTTGTTAGAAAATGACTTTTCAGAGTCTTGCATCACTTAAATAATCATTTGATGATGAGGTATTAGAGGGTATTGTGGAAAAAGGATAAATATTTAAAATCTTTTCAGTAAGCAAGTAGGTTTATAAATTTCTCCTAGAGCTCAAAAAGTCCCTGCTAAGTGACACAATGTGTAATTTCAATTAAATATACATTGTATTAAAATGGGAAAGGCCATAGGTATGGAACAGCACTTATAATATGAATAAAAAAATACACATTCTAAGTGGACCTGGAAAAGGAAAACTTTTGCTCGTGTGTATTATACTCAGATAAATAAAAATGAGTATACGTAAAGATTTTTAAGCAGTCTGTTTTGCAGGTATTTGTCTAGTAGGCATTAGCTTCAAAATCAGTAAAAACATGAGGAATAAGTGAACAGTACTCCTCTAATGTTAGGTGCTGGCATCATCATTTACATGTTGTCTGTATGGATACATATTTACTTTCCTATCTTTTTTTCTAGTTGCATGCATGTTGTTCCTGAGTCCCAATTTCCAAGTCTTCGATGACATGCCAGCAGTGGTAACATGGGTAAAATTCCATGGCAGACTCTGTTCCTGGAGTAAAAGGTATAGCTTAATCTATCTGTATATCTGTCTGTCTGTCTATCTACCTATCTTCTATTCTAAACTCTTGAAAAGGCAAATAAACTCCCTGATCGGATGTCATTCTGAAACTCCCACTCTTCAGCATTCCAAATCCTTTTGAAAAAATGGAGCACAATATGAATATATTTGTGGAAAATACTTAATCTCTGCTATAGCAAATTATGTTAAATAAAGCAGTGCATACTGCTGCATCATAAATATGATGTGATCTGAGCTTTGGCTTGGGTTGGTGGTTATGAATGTGATACCAGTACTAGTCCCATCAATGTATCTCCACTCTGTTGCTTCTGAGAACCTTCAAGATCTTAGTGGTTTGCTTATTTTCATTGCCAATTTCCACGCTTTTTCATAGGCTGCAACAAATTCCTTTTCCAAGAGCAGGACTTATGTACAGTGAGAGCTTCACTAGCTAGTAGTGTGGAAGAAGCAGTCTTTTCCTCAAGATTCAAAGGTGCTGCATATGACTCCATAGCCTTATAAACTTTAGAAATTAAGTATCCCTGAAGAAAATATAATCATTAAATCATCAAAATACTTTCTCACTTTGCAACAATGTGGCATGTTGCAAATGTGGCATCCAACAAATGTATACGTGTGTTGTTTATTATGGGTTGGTGGCTTTTATTCACCCTTAAAAGAAAAACAGCAACTTTTGGTCGTAGTTATGATTTTATAATACATTTACTTTACACTAGTGCATTTCTGTATTCTGAATCATGTCGTCGTGCTTCCTCAGTCCAAGCAATTCTACCTGATGGAATAAAGACTATCAGCTTGTGTCTTCCTGGTGCATAAGACTGATCAAAGTAAACCATTAATCAAATAGATATGAAAATTAGAAATTATAATATGAGGTGTTAGATAACACAATCTGCATGCAATAGCAACTTGATCTCTCAGGAAATTAAAATAATTTAACAAAAAGGCCATATTTAACAGACTGCATGATGGAATTAAGAATGAAAATCTAGCCTATTAATCATGCAAGAAATTGCAATTAAATTATATTTGTTAATTTCATAGTGAAGAGTTTTTAAATTAAATCATTAACCATTTGCTTGAATCATCTGTGCAATTATAATTCAAATATGAGCAAAATAAGTTATTTTAAGGGATGAAATCCATTTTCCCTGCAATGTATTTTGTTTCCTATAAAATACTTTATTTGGAAAAAAAAAAAAAAAAAAGTACAGATCTCAAAGTATGCATCAGTTTGTCTCCCATAGTGTTTTTCTCCTTGTTCTTCTGGTTGAAGCTCACCTACACCAAATAGCATCATATTTTTGTCTTATTCAATATGCTTTTATTTCAAAAAAAGAAAAATTATGTTTTCTCCAGCCTTCTTTTTTTTCTGAGATGAAAATATGTATACTGTCTGAATATCTGGAAATAGGAATTTTAACATGTGAACAGAAGATCATTAAGGATATGGAATTTGTAAAGGCAAGTGGCAGTTTTGGAGGTAGTCTCTCTATCTCCTCAGTTATTTTTAAAGCAGCAAGATTACTTTCAAATTTTACCACTGCAACTGAATACTATGAATACGCTATAAGGTTCCCTATATTATGCCTCAGCTCAGCATCTAAAGTGACATAGAAAAAGGAAAGGATAAAGATGTGATCTCTGTATTTCTGTTAAATTGCTGGAAGTCATTGTCATTGTTAAAAAAAAAATGTATTATATTGTTTTCAGTCTCTAAGAGAAGCTGTGGATGCACATACCTTCTAACTAGAGAGAAGCTTTCACAGCTGAGGCTATAAAAATGTGAATTTTGATTAAATTATTTGATGCCTAATCAGGTGTCATCTTCAAAAACATTTTACAAAGAGTAGGTCAAATTTTTCTGATAGTTGTAGAAAATTTAATTTGTGCTACAGCCTCCTTCTATGCAAGCAATTCATATAGTCTATTTGGCCACTTGTTTTCTCAAATCTTTTAGGAACTGAATATCTCTGAAATTTTGTTCCCACTTATGTATTTGACTTGATCTTGGGCCCCACTTTTAAAAGGTCTTTTGAGAGTTAAAAAAAGGTCTGTACAACAGTTAGATCACAGATACACACAAAAAAAAAGTGATTATGTATTTCTTATTTTCTTAGAAAACAAAAGCTTAAAACCATGATTGCATGTATCACTGTTCAACATAACTTTTACTGAAACTTCAAACCTTTTAGTTGGCAGTAACTAAGGAGAAAGAACTAAATATTCACAGAAGAAGGAGAAACCTCTAGTATGATCCTGAAAAAAAAAAAAAATCACCATGCTGCTCTTGCATGTGTTGGGAGAAGGGTTACACAAGATAGGGAGGCAGTCACAGTGTGAGCCCTGCAGTACCGCTGACAATTCTTGTCATCAGTATTTAATTCATCCTGGAGCAAATGACTGCAATAGGAGGGTGGGTTATCAATAAAAGCTTGGAGAACATAGCAAAACAAAGGCTGATAAGGGGTATGTTTGTTTCGTAAACACAGCTTTGAGATAAATGTCTTCTCTCTCTAGCCTTCTTCACACTCAGAATACAAAGAGCAATGTATCTAAAACAGAAGGGCCTTTTTAGATTTTAATCTTATTGCCTTGATAAAGGTATTCACAATGAGTCAGTATAAGCTTAGTCTTCCTAACTTTTGCTGCCTTGAAATTACAAATTTTGTCTATGTTGTTGACTATCTACTGTATCTACAAGGAGCTCTAGAGATAGGTTTTGCCCTAGACAGGATCTAACCTATCTTGTATGTTTATTTTAGGTTAAGAGAAATCATCATTTCCAGGTACTTGTGTCTCTCTTTTGACTAAGAACACATCCTACACCATTAATGTAGAGAAGCAGCTTAGTTTTTCAGATAGCAAAAAACACAGATAAGCTGACTGCCTTCCATAAGAAGCCTTGGAAAATTCTCATTCTTTTTTAGGGCCAGAATCTGACTTTACTTCAGCTGGAGTATCTTCAGTTGTACCTCTGAAACAAGTATATCTTCCACATACTAATGAAATCTGATGAGAAAAGTAATCTCATCAGATTTTAAGACTAAGATGATAGAAGATTGAATGTTAATGTAGAGTATGAAGCTGTAGACTTACATAAGTGTGATGATTATGTTTTCATGGTTGTTATGGTTTGCCATATATTTCTTCTCAAACTCCCCAGATCTTTGAAATTTCCATTTATTAGATCATTAGGAAATGCAATACTATTTGCATAAATTAAATGTATTTTTTCCATCCTCACCAGCAGATTATCCTAAAACATGTTAATAGTTTTTTCTCTTTGCTTTTTTCTTCTTATGGCACATGTTACTACTGCAGGAATCTCAACTCTGTAATATTGTACTTATAAAACAGCACTAAGTTACCGAATGCATTTTATGTCATTTCTAAAGATGAACCTTTCTTTCTTACAGCATTCTCCAGGGACTCTTTATTTGGTGCAACCATTTTTTGCTAAGTGATTTCTTATGTTAGCAATGGAAAGTGAAGATTATGTTTCACAACATTCCCAGGTATGTTCCATCTGGATTTTTTAGAAGTATTCTTCAGTATTCTGAGCACTAGCACCATTAACACATTTTTGCTACTGTAAGAGAAGCATGACATTATGTATTGTATCCTTTATCCCAGTGGATTTGGTTTCATCTATTTTGCTTGTGTTTCTAATCTGATAGCTGAATATATTAAATACATCTGTCCTTGTGTTACAAGTATTTATTATTTGTAGGGGGTAGGAAATAGAAATACAAAATTAATTTTCATTATGAATTGTACTTGCCCTCAGGAAAAGTAGCTAATGATTGCATATTTTCCTGCTGCAGAGGAAGAAATGAGATTATATCATATTAGGTGGATTAGAAATTCGCTGCTAATATGAAGTGTGTACTTACAGGGCTGGCGAGGGAGGGGAGGACAACATTTTTTTTTGCCTGCATTGAAAGATCAGGATCTCTTTGTGTCTCCAAAGACAAATACCATCAGAATTCCAGTCAATGTTAGCATATATGAAAAATGGAGTGTGCCACGAGTTGTATAGAACAACTCAGGCAGTGGTTTGCTGGAAAACTTAGAACCTTGCCTCCGTATTACTCATCTACAAGCCAGCTTCTGTGAACACAGACCAACACCCGAGCTGCCTAAATATTTGGGCCACTGAACTTCAGGTTCCCCAAGTGCAAGTATCCACTTGCACTGGACAAGGTAGTGTGCTGTTTGAACGCTGCGGCAGGAGACTATATGGCAAATGTCACTCTGATTGCTGCTGAAGTGATGGTAGAATTTTTAAGAGCTTCCTGGAAGACACTGCTCCTGTCTGAAGCTGTGCTCTACAGTGTGGCACTCAAAAATTTGGCCTGAGGGAAGTAATTAGGAAAGATATCAAAAAAGTGAAAGTTACCTGCAAATAATACCCTGTGGTCTGCAATCCAGCCTGTGCCACTGAGCGGTGTTTGTGTGTGTGTGAATGTGAATAAAGGCAAAGGAGGAGGAAAGCACTTCCCAGCTCTCCAGAAGTATCTGTTTGGTGAGTCCTGCTCCCTGGCTAACACTGAAAGGTTAGGGCAGTTGTGCCCTGCCACCAGTTGCTGATATGAATGAGGAGAGAAATCCTCTGCATCTTTTCCCTCTTTAGGGAGCCTCTCACTGTGAGGCAATGTGGCACAAACTGAGGCTTGTTGCAAAATTAAGGATGGGTGGCTGAAGCTACAGTGATTTCTCAAAGGGGAGAGGTTTTGGTGCAGTGAAGTACAGACCTGTATAGGCGCTTTTACTGAAAATATATTAGGTGGTGTTCTGAATGAAACGCCTGTAACTAAAAGCATTTCCTGCAAAAACACTTAATTATATAACTATTTGGCATAATCAGATTTAAAGAAAGAGGAACTGGATAAAAAAAAAGTTTAAATCATTTTTCAAATAAAAGAAATTGCTGCTTTACTCTGGGATTTCCAGTTTGCCTAATACTTTTTAACAACTGCATTTTTTTAATATACCATAACATGTTCTTACTTTCTCACATAGATGTAAACGTAGGATGATTTGTGTGACTTGAGTACTTTCCTAGTGTTAAAAGCGTAAGAAATATTTAATATATAAATTTGTAAGTGAAAGTGAGTACAGGAAGAAAGGAAGCTAGATGTATTGAGGAGATTGAAAATCTTCTTCATTAAGCAAACGGGGGAGATCCATGGCTTAGTCTTATTTTAAGATATTCTAACTCTCTTAGAGTTTGAAATATCAGAGAAAAAATGTTACAGTAATTATTCATTTATTAACAGCCAGCTGATGGAATTTGCCTAAGGGTCATTTTATTGTTCAAATATAAAGTGAACTGGTAATACAAATAAGCAGCTTTGACTTGGATACACTGTAATGGTAGGATTAGCTTTTATCTAAGACTACAGAAATTGTCTGGGGAATTATAGATTTGAATGGTTATAATGGAGTTTGTAGGCTTCAGTCCAGGACAGCAAGAAAGGGACAGAGGAGCCCACTCCCAGATGAAGATAATTCATTGACCATTAATAACTGGGATAAGAGGTTTCACTCAAGGTAGAGAAATGCAGCTGCCAGAGAGACTACCCTTAGTAGCTCATAAGTAGTAGACTGGTCGACAGGTGACTGAAAAGCAAGAATGCCAGAAAAAAAGGAGGACTGAAGAAGAGCAGCTTTCCTTAGCTTTGCATGTGTCCCCAGCATGTGTCTCATTTTAAATGCAACATGGATTTGGTAGCCAATAGAAGCTCAAGGGAAGTTCTTCATATTAGGAAGCTCTTCATACTGTGTGTTTTTATTTTATGTATTTATTTATTTTTTATTCCAAGCCAAGAAAAACTACCAAACCACAGCAGTAGGTAAGCAGATGCAAGAGATACAACCAAGTCAACCCGACACAGAGCAATTCGGTGTGGAATTTCTATCACATCAGTACAAGAACAGTCCTAGAGCAACTGACATCATGGCAGCATAACACTGAGCAGTTGAATAATGAGCAATCCTGAACTCAATTGCAGAGGTGTGGTCTGTGCTCAGGATGGCAAAGGATTAGCCCACCTGTAGTCTGGTGCTGTTCTTAGAGGTTTTCCTGAAAGCATTCTTCATCATCAGTTTTGTCCAGAATTATGAATATTTGATTGATTGCAGAAGTAAAGACTGAGGTCTGAAATGGCAGGTGCTAACTCCGAGCAATAAAGTATACTCTGATAGATAAGCTTGAGACAAGGAGAGAAATGTAGAGAATATTGAAATTCTTCAAATTAAAGAAATAAAAAAAATGCATAGTGGGTTCGTTACTTTGCTGACTCAAAGGGTTAAGGCTTCATTTGAAACAGATGAAACTAAATGTGGTCAAGTTTAAAGCAAGTGATTCATATCTCTTGGCAGAGTTAGAGGATACACATGAAAATTTATTCATAAATTCATTCAGTAGAATTATGGCAAAATAAGGTTAACTGTATAGCTATTTTACTTGTTTTTTCTCAGCCTTATATCTTCCTCTTATAAATGTTAGTAAAAGTCATAGAAAGTTATTCCTGGAGGAATTTTTCCTCCTATTGGTAGAAATCTCTCACTTTATTCAAGTCCAGGAAAAAAGAGAAAGGAGTAAGAGAAAAGAGAAAAGCTAATGGATATCAAGGTTATGATTGCTGACAGACAATATACATAAACCTGCTAAGAGAGCAGACTGCAAAATGATTTTTCAGCCCCTCAAGTCTTCATTGTGCCTTTCAGTTTTTCAAGGTAGAAACAGTAGAGTAGAAGAGCACAGCAGCAGAAGAAAAAGTAGTGCCACGGAATATAACAAAATGGTAAATAGCTTTTAGGAACAGAGAGGCAGAACACCCCATTTTGTCCCAGAAATTTCTCTACTAAGATCTAAGAGAGACTTTCTGCTGAACAATTAAACCAATCTACTTCCCAAAGTCTGAGGTATTTTTGGAAGTGATTAGATTACCAAACATCTGTGGCAGAACATTTAAGGTGGGAAAACTTACTCTCTTGTTTATTTTTTTCAAACAGTTTATTTTTTTAACAGTTTATTTTTTATTTTTTATTAAACAGTTTATTTTTTTCAAAAAAGCAAAAAATTTTTATGGTGTCTGGGAGAGTTGCTGGGGAAGGTTGTGGTGTTGTTCACAGGAATGCCCATGTCTCTCTATAAATAAGTGATTGACAAGTTCCCTGGGCGCGTTGTTTCTTCTAATGTGCAAGAGGAACCCTTGTTATGTGCAGGAGGTCTGAACTGAGCAAGCAGTGTTTTTTATACTGGAAGATAAAGGAAAATCAGAGAATCATAGAGGTTTGCATTTTTCTATCTCTGGAGAACATTAAGGTTTTATGCAAGTTGCAGAGGGTTTTAATCTCCACCTTCTTATTACCATAGCAATCTGGCAGTCTTAAAAAAAATCCATAACCTTTTGTTAGAGTTACAGAAAGAGAGAAACAAAAACAAAATCTTTGAAATGTAAAGCATTAACTGAAATTTCTATTGTAATAGCAGTAGAGTATCTTAATAAAGGAAGTCTTGATTAAATGTTTTTATAGATAGCATTAACTACCATGCCAGGGGAAAATTGGAAGAACTAAGACAGTTGCTCTGCTGGAGCAGCTGTTGCTGCTGTTGTCTGAGTCCAGTCTTGCTTCCTTGAAGATCGGCAAGCCAAAGATGCATATGAATAGGAAGATGAAAGAGTAACATAGATGAAATGCAGCTTCTATTTCTGGACTCTAATTCTCATCCTGAGAGCAGAGGAGGTAGTGCTATGAGACTGCCAAAGATCTGGCAAATTCAAAGTAGCATGAAGGTGCTTAAAGCTTTGATATTTAGCTCACTTTCAGTCACAGATTTGCAGCAGTGCTTCAAGGAATCATTCTTGGCTGACTCAACCAGATTGTCTTTAAAGAGAAAGCAAACAAGGAAGAAATAAGAAAAATGGAATGAATAGTATGTCATAGAAAAGAGCAGAAGTACATTTTTGTCAATGCAGGGCCCCAAGCCTTGTGAAAAATGTGGTAATCCTTCTCTCTGGACAAGTAAGGTCTGGATATCTCTGAAGAGTTTGATGAGAGAGGTTCAATCACAGTGTATTAAACTTCACTGATTCCCCAGGTTAATTTTCGAATTACGAACTCAAAATTATGTACTGTTCACCTTCACTGAAACAGTTTTGGATTCCAAATTACAGCAGTCTTGCATTATCACTGAATGCTTCAGTAAGTCAGTTATGTTTTTTTCTAACTGAATATTCTGTTTTATTTTTGTAATGTTTGGTGTTCTGCTATATTCTTTTCTTTGAGTTTTTCATTATTTTTGTGACCCATTGCTGTTTCATTTTGACTGTTTGTATAGGAATTTGGAATATGAACATCATGCCTCTATGTTGGAGGTAATTTTGTTAGTCAAGTCTTTACTCATTTTCATTTTGTTGTAGTTTTGGTAGAGGTTATTTTGTAAAATAAGAGGGTATATATGCTAGAAGATCATAAAGCTGGAGCTGAGCAATTTCTTCTTTGATGTCTGCTTCCTGAGTTGTTATTTCTATTCTTCCTTGATAGTCTTATGATAATTATTGAAAGATAAACTCTGGATTTTTATCCCTGTCCTTTTTCTCATGGAATCTTGCTGTTTAGGAGTCGATGGCAAATTTTCAATTTGAATTCTCTCTTTTCTCAGGCTTCAGAATATGAAGTGGCATATGGATTTTCAAGCATACAGTACAAACAGAGAAGCACGCAAAGGCATTCTTTTTAAAATGATTTTATTATGCCTTTGTTATGTATTTTGTTGTTTAATGTTTCTAAAATACCATCTCAACAGAACGACTTAACAGTAATTCCAATTAAAGAGGAATTGCTTTGTAATGAGAGAGAACAAAAAATCCTAAATTACTCATCATCTCTGTTGATGCAGCAATTGGGAAGAGAAAGATGCCAGGAGAAAAGGTGTTAATTGGATTTTTTATACTGTGCTTGATGTCATTATGGTCTGTCCATATGGAGGAGAAAGAAAGGCTAGGCTGTCTGCTACAGATGAAGGAAAGATGTATTTTTCTATCTTTATTTCCCCAATGGGAAAGGATGTACCTTTTCAAGGATCGCAAACTAAGGGCTGTAACCTTCCCTTGCTCCTCATGTAACTGTGTTAAAGCACAGAGATGGCTGTGGAACCCCTGTCTATTCTGAATTTTCCCACCTTTATTTCAATGGCTAACATTTCAGTATTAACAACTAATATCTTAAGTGTAAATAGAGAGTTGTGTTCTTGTCTTTCATTGAAATAAACATCCTCTTACATGATAGAGAGACGGATTAGAGCAATAATATACTTATGAGAACAACAAGCCCACTGAAATGTTTCTTTTTACTTGCCGGAGAACTTGGAAATCTTCTGTTTCTTTACATGTGAAAGATCATCAGCAGCAAAACAGTAACTCTGAATTCTCTTATAAGCAAATAAATAAAATTCTTTTTGCTTAAATGATGCTCTAATATTACACGATTTTCATTTCAGATAGCAGTAGGCCATACTGTTGTTGTGAGGTGTGTGTTGTTAGGAAACCCAGAAGGGTCCTGATTTCTCTCTTGAAAGCTAACTAAAATCCTAATAATCTTTAAGTATATCTATATTCTTAAGGCCTGCTTGATGGTCAGTTAAAATTTCTTCATCAATATCAATTTGAAATTCTAATTTCGCATCTTCGTTTTTAGAATTAGTTTCATCAGAGCCTTGCAGTATTGAGCCCTTTCCCTTTTTTTTTTTTTTTTTTTTTTTTGTAATGTATAGATAGAGTCATGACGAATTTTCGGTGCCTGTCTGGTGTGTGGCTAACCACTGAGGCGTTTCATAGTTTCTCAAGAAAGAGCAGAATTGAAACAAAAAAAGTCCAAGTGCAGGCTTTCATTTTGTTATAATCTCTGGTGAGGAACAGCACCATCCATCTGTTCTCTATGATCTTTCTAGGTTAAGATGTTTAAGCCTTTGATAAATCCCTGAGATTAATAAGTGCAAGAATGACTATAGATGTTGGAAGCTAGACTTTTGCACTTTTGGGGAATTTTAAGGCACTTTACTACTGCTAAAAAGTCCCTGTTTAGTCACACTCTTACCAATCTGACAAGGGGTTATTCAATAATAATCTAACATACTATATTATTGGGATGTGTGATTTTTTCCTTGACTCTGGCCGGTTACATCAGTGACCTCAATGATCCACTAAAGTGCTTAGGCAAGCACTTTCACAGTTTTCTATTTGTTTGTGGAACTAGCTGGATACTCACAGAAGTAAAATAGAAATATTTTTGGGTAGCTAGGAGATCGTGGTGTATGAGAAGGCATGACACTTCATTTTAGGAATGTCATTTTAGGAATGAGGAAATCCTATGTGGTAACTCAGCAGTTAGTATGGTAGCGCACGGTCACAGGCAGTTAACATCATCCTACATCATCTTGATGTCATGTAAATACATGACTTTCTCATTTGGGTAGGGTTTTATGTTCTATTTATAGCAGATGATAAACAGCACTGAAACTGGGCAACTTTGGTATCATGAGTAACTGACATGCTTTGTTATTTTTCTATACTGTTTCTGTTAGCACAAGGTAGACCATGACAGCAAAGCAAATTTAAGATTATAAACCTTAACCTGGGTACTCTTTGTTAAGACATGTTGATGTAGGTATTGGTAACTGGAATCAGAGAGTCCTCCTGAAGTCTTTGTTTTTTTCTTTTTCATTTTTCCTTTATATAGCAGGCACTTTGCTAATTAATTTCTAGACAGATTCCTGCCTGCTACATCCTATGAGAATAGAAAATGGTTCACATTGTATTGTTTATATTTTGCATTCTTTAGTTAAAGATGTAGCCTTCAGTATTGGTTTATAGGGCAGTCTCTGACAGAGTGGCTGCACTAAAAGTGAAGATCTTTTTCTATTTTTATCTTACCTCATTTACCTGCTGTCTGCTGTTAAATCAGGTAAGTGAAACTGGTAATGCCCTTGTGGTAAAGAGTCGTGGTTAGAATGCTTAAACACCTAATTTTCTGAAGATGTATGTATTATCTTCTGAAAAGCAACTTGCTTATCCAGCTCCTCAGAAGACAGATGAAATGTTGGAGGCATCCTCTTTCTTTTTCCCCCTAGTGTTTCTTCCCTCCTGCAACACTTTAGAAGTGCTTTTATCTTCTACCCAGTTGTAAAGGATCACGCACCTCATGCATAAGAAGAGCACATAGGGTCTCCAAGTATATTAAAATGAACGAGCATTTTCAATCTTTTCAGCACTTTTCCCCATCAACCTTCCCCTTCTCTACATAGTATATAAACTGTTATTAGGGCATGCCTGAGGAAGATGAAAAACGTCAGTTTGAAAGAATGAACCATTTTCATCTTTATTCTGACAAGTACTTCGTGTATGAACTGTAGTATTTGAAGGCCCTTCCTTTGTTTTAAAAGGAAAATGTGTAGCATTGTGAATAGCAAATTCTGATAGGATACTTTCAAAAATTTAAAGAATTAAGTTTTCAGAGTTTCCTTACTTCTGGCTTTAAAAACTTCCTTGTATTGTATTCCTTGTACTACTTGGCTTTGTATTCTAACTTTAATCAGGTGCCTATCTGTGCACTTGACAGTTTGAGATCTCAGTATGACCTGTTCTCCAACAGTTGAGATTCTGATTTCGACTCTGGCTGCCAGATGTTTTATATATATATATATATATATATATACATATATACATATATATATATATATATATATATCAATACCTAGTGTTTTATGTCTAAGTCGTATTTTGGAGATAGACCTAATACTCCTAATATATGTAATAACTGAAATGATTTTTAACATTTAAAACAGCTTAGATTTTTTTAGCATTCTCATAATATTGATAAAAAACTGAAGGCATTTAAAAAAGAGTAATCAATTCTAAGCTTTTCATGACAACCTCATGAAACTAGTAGTGCAATAATCTGTCAAACTTTGAGCTTAAACTCTTATATAACTAGGAATGTGCACAGTTAGATAAATGGTGGTTTTGATGAATACCAAAACTGTATAAATGTTTAGTGAATTTGCTTGTATAGGCTTAGAAATTGCTAAGGTAGTCATTGAGACCTTAGAAGTTCTAAATTTTCAATAGGATACAACGTCAGAACCTCCTGGTGATACGAAGGAGAATATCTCACAGTGAATTGCAGGCTTTTGTGCACATATGTCTGCACGTATGTATGTGTGACAACCACTAATCGATGGGATTAGATGGATGAAATGTGGTGGTGGCATTTCTTAAGCATTTATCCCTGTCCTGATGGTTTTGTGTTCAGTATTGTGAAGTTCAGTACTGAATCGTTCAGTATTGTGCTGTCTGCCTGCTGCATCCTTAAAGATTTTTTAGTTTTTCCCAAGTGGACTTTCAATATTCTGGTTAAAACAATTATGATAAGAATGTGATATATGTGGAAGACAGGACATTTTAACTTATATTTCTCAATTGCTTTTATATCCTTAAAAAATGACTCAAATACTTGATAATGTTAAAAAGAAAAAAGAAATAGCAAGGGGAAAACTCATTTGAACTCTTGAGATTTAAAATGTGCAGATAACCAATACTGACCATTTTTTTTAGGGGAGGAATTATAAGCAGACTGAAGTCTGTATGGTAAATCTCATCCCCCCCAAAAAAATTAGATGGGTGAGTCATATGCCCCTGAAAATGAGATTTCTAATGGAAACACCAAATCAACTTTTACTAGAGTGTCAGCCATATGACATTATAATAAAGTGCACTGATGTATCTGTATTTGCTTTTTGCAAACACAATGAAACTGACTTGAGCAAAGAAGGTGCTAAGGTATTCCATCCACATCTGCTGTTTTACAGTACAATATAGCAATGTAGCAAAATACAATGCTGGGCTTATGTGTTTGCACACTCCGCTCCACCCTCCATTCACCCATCAGCTGCACGACCCCTCAGGTTACCACCTCCGCAGAGAAGCCAACAGAGTTTGGCTCCATTCTTCATTTGCTCTTATTAGTGTGTGCCAGGAGGGCAGATTGTGTTGCCAAGGGAATCGTGGAGAAGTAGATTCCACACATACCAGCCATCCTGGAAGTGGTAACTGTCTGTCACCTCAAGCAAGCCTCTGTGATGCCATAACTTCTGTTAGGCCCTAGTTTTCCTCTAATTTCCCCTTTCTCCTTTCTCGAGCAATTCTCTCACAAATGTGACATCCTCCCTACATCTGCATGGGGACAATTTGGAAGTCAGAGGATCCAAAGATATCTCCATCACAGTGAGCTGCAACACCCCTTCCTTATATACTTTCCCATTACAAACAATCCTCCTATTGGCTTCTTAGATAAAATGGGTAAAATGGGCAGATCCTAGGAGAAGCTAAAGCTGTCTACAGTTTATAAGAGCTGAAAAAGGTAAGGAGATTTAATAAAAGGAACAATTTGTATCCAGAGTATCGAATACAGTACGAACAACATTTCTTAACAGTAAAACTTTTGATATTGGTGACATTTGTTGTACTTTTGAGTTATTGCTGTTAACAGAGTACAACTACTGGTTATTAGGCTCAATATTTTTTTCCTGCTTTCATCTCCACAGATATTCTGACTGTTCCTTCTACAAATTAATAAGATATTCATTAATTTTCATTCTAGCATTACAGTCTTACAGAATCTTTCTTGGTCTACTGTACAGAGAAGCTAAGAATTTCTAGTACATATTGAAATGATAGTTTGGTATATGCAAGTGTTTAAAAAAAAAAAGAGTAAATAGCTAAAGATATCTTCATTTAGGTTTATTTGAAAAACTAGAAATAATTATTCCAATTAGTATCACAAAAAGAGATATAAAATCTTTACAAATAAAAAATTATAGTTGTTAAGAGAAGAATCTTCTTCAATTCATAGCTAACAGGAATTTTAGGCTAGCTGAGGAAATAATTTTCCAGAAAATGAACTGACTGAACTAGATCATAGATTAGAATAAGAATGAAACTTGTAACAACTTTGTCCTGTGAATAATTTTAAACAGTTTTCCTGAGAAAGCTAGTTTAATGTATATTTGGCTGAGACTTACAATTTGATAGAATAATTACACACATCACAGTGCTTTATTCTTGGAGAATAACAGCAGCACATTCTAAGATTTTTGTTTTCCACAATTAATCCTATTCACAAAGTGAATTGACAGCATAAATTATATAGGATATTTTAGAAATTATCTTGCTGTTAGATTTTGATGATTATTTGTTTGAGTGAATCATATTCAAGATGTATTAATAAGACTAACTCTAAACTCATTTCTCCTTATGTATATTGCAGGACTAACTATGTCAACAACTCTGTGTCAACACCAAGTTTGGGAACAGACTGTTCTTTGTTCATAATTCCATCTGTATAATGGTTATAAGGGACCTAGCCCATTTTAATGCTTATTGGATCATATATTAAAGACCTTGCTCTTTCTCAGTGATGATTTTTGAAATCAGACTGATCTTTGTATGGATGTGATCCAGGCATGCAATTCCCATTGGTAAAATAAAGGCATCATTTTAAAAAGAAATGTATGTATGTATATATATATATATATATTATATATATATATGTATGTGTGTGTGTGTGTGTGTGTATAAGATCCTTAGCTGGCATGCTTCCTGATGTAAATACAAAAAACATAACTGCCTTGTTTTCCCATTTTCATTAAGATGTGTACTGGAAGAGCCTGTGTTTCAAATAATTTATTTACACACACATAAGCATAAAAATGCTACTAGAGAACAAAATGTTCCCAAAACAGACAAACATTCAAAGCCATTTCTTGAATTTAGATCCACTTGAGAACCAATAAAGATGTCTAGAAGGCAGCAAATACAATTATTTTTCAACACCCCTTCCTCTGGCTCCAAATGTCAAAGACACATGGAGACAAATGTTGAAATTAACTCAGAAATATTTCACGTGTTCTGAAGTATTAACTTTTAGACCTTTACCCATTCTCTTACTATATTATTATTTTATTTGTTTGGGAGTTCTGGAAAAGACATTTTTATGATCAAAACTTTCAGATCTTAAGTAATATATTCTAGGCAGGAGCTGTCACAACATATTAGCATGAATATGGCAATGTTATTCAACTAGTGATCTCAAGCATGATATTATTTAACTGCTTTCCTATTAGTGAATTTAATTGTGTCCGAAGTACTCACACACTTTGGTAATGCTGTAGAATGGTTTATATTTTATTCTATTTTTATGGGTTCATTTTGGCCATATTTCTCTTTTACAGTTGATAAAAAAGCAAATCATCAAAGCAAGGGATTTTTATTTGAAGGAACTTAGTGATGTTAAAAGCAGAAAAAAATCACTTTCTGAAATAGAAAGCAACATTTTTTAATTTTTTGAAGAAAAGCGTAGAAGGAATGATGTGTAATTTAATGAAGTCACATATTTGATTAAATTGGTAATTCATAGTTTAACCGTGGTATGTCTAAAAGCTGTTACCCACCAAAGATTTAGCAAGAGAAGTGTCACTTCTGATTTTTTTCTTCCATGAAAATGGAATAAAATGTTTACACATTATTTCACATTGGTTCAAAGTTCTGTGCACTTCTTGGGCATGTTGTATTAAAGCAAGTGGGAAAGTGGCTTGCTGAAAATGTGGAAATTCACCGTTTAGCTAGTTCAAGATATGAACATTATCCATTCAAGTCAAGAGTATGCCAGCATGCCTCTTCCTGATTCCATGTTTTTTTTGTTTGTTTGTTTTGTTTGTTTACCAGTTTTCAGCACTACTGTAGTCTAAGAATCATTCCTACTAAATATGACTTTTCTCAGGCATGGAATCCCTTTTTTCTCCATCTTCCAAGGTAACATCTTTTTTTTTTTTTTTTTTTTTTTTTTTTTTTTTTTTTT